>JAOVVB010268770.1:0-18360 GCA_028570985.1 Heterobranchus longifilis | reverse complement strand
CCTCCCCGTTTACATTTGTTTACAATATGCAAATTACCTCTGGGTTCAAAAACTTGCTAGAGGGTGTCAAAACACCTTTAGACTAACATTGTACTGCCACAAAAAACACCTCACCCCCTGCTAGCTCCCCCACGCTCACACACGTGAGTGAACATGTGCAAATGAAACTGAAAAAAACTTAGCAGGAGATGCTGTTTGATGAAGTGTTTGGGTGTTTTGTGCAATGAGGACTTATTAATATCGCAGGGTTTTGCTCTCAACTTCTGACAGTGAGTTTACACTCAAATGTAAAAAAGACACTTGTAATCTTGCTTTGTCTGCTTTTCTCCCATCTTTCTTCCTGACATCCTTCTTTTTTTCTGTGGCTCTCCTTCCTCTCCTTCCTTCCTTCCTTGCCCACTCTAGCCTTCTCTCCCTCTTCCTTTTCTTTCTCACTCACTCCCTCCCTCCATCCATGTCTCCCTCTCTCCATTCATGCCCCTCCTTCCTCCGACCCCCTCCACCACCTCCCCCGTTGGTACAGAGATGGAAGCTGGTCTGTCTAATTAGCTGTATGGTTTACCTTGGCTCAGTGGGGCCTGGCTGCCTTAGCCGGGTTTAAACAGGGAGATGGACGGGCTGAAACGCTGAAACCCTAGACTGTAATTAGAGACAGGCTCACTGAGGGCACACCACTGCTGACACAGAGCCTCTGTTCCACCGCGCGCACACACACACATACACACACTAGAGAAAGCTTGGGAGGCTTGTGGCAAACATACACAAAATGCATGAAAACAAAAGGTGTGGGCATTAAGTGCACCCATCCATCCAGGCATGGTCACTGGCATGAAAACACGCATACATATGCAGAGTTGGCATGCACCCCTGTGCCCGCCCGCCCACCCATCTGTGCACACACACACACACACACACACACACACACACACACACTTTATTTTACTGTGTTGCAGCAAGATGTCCCCAAAACACAGTACCAATTATGTCTTTTCCCCTCACCTCATCTATTCTAGCCTGCTCTCCACCACTCGTTCCTTTTTTTAACACTCTTGCTTTTTTTTCCCCCCCATCTCGTCCCATGATTTATTACTTCTTTCTTCTGATTTTAATTCTCTCTCTCTGTTATGATTGTATGCTTTGTGGTAGGGCCTATTTCTATTTTCTCCTGCTGGACAGATTAAAAAGAAACACCACCGCAAATCGGCCAAAGACAACACACACAGCCGATGCCACACACACAAGCGCGCATGCACGTCTGCAGCTGGTCTGATTGCGCTGGAAGTGTTGTGTTTATTCCCCTCAAAGTTAACTTCATCAAAACAAGGAACAAAGAGACTGAGCCAATCAATGAAATTCATTAATGAAAACTGAAATGCATTTTATTCTTTTCTAATTACACGCATTGTAGCTCATAATTGAGCGGGGTGTATCAGACTTGAGATTACTTCACACTCGTGTGTGTGGCTCTCTTAGTGTGTGTGTGTGTGTGTGTGTGTGTGTGTGTGTGTGTGTGTGTGTGTGTGTGGGTGTGTGTGTGTGTGTGTGTGTGTGTGTGTGTGTGTGTGTGTGTGTGTGTGTGTGTGCATTATTGTAGAGTACGTGTGTGCGTTTGTGTGCAAGCTAAAGGAGTCAGAGAAAGACAGGCATACTAAGAGAAAGAGATGGAGCTGAATGTGGAGGAAAAAAGTGATATCAAGAAAGGACAGAGGGAGAGGGTAAAATGAGAGACAGACAGAAATGTGAAGCAATGGATTGTATCAAATCTATTTTTCTCTGGTATTATACTGCCCCCCTCTGTTCATGCACAGAACAACATTCGCTGTCAGTCAGCATCAGTGTGTGTGACGAGACCTTCTGTCCCACATCTTTTCAACAAACAGCATTCACACAAACTAAACAGGCACACTGCATCAAGACGACATGTACAACTTTGATTTAAGTTCATAGTTTTGACAGTATAAACTAGATTTGGTTGAGTTTATTGACTTCCCAAGGGAAAGATCTTGGCAGAGAGCTCAACAGCAAAGACAGCGTCATCACTGAAGAAAAATGTGTGAAGTAAAAGCAAAATTGATTAGATTTTATTTTTCTCTTTACTTCCTTCCTTTTTATCTGTCTAAAAATGTGGTGTTTTGTCATAAAATCATGTCAGCACAACAACCCTGCTGTAACGTTTCATTGCTAAATTGTGATTGTTGTTCTTGAGATTAAAGTGGACCGTTATAAAGAGAGCATGTACTTACAGGTGTCATAGTGTTTTAATGTGTTGTGACAACTGCAAGGCACTGTCATCAACATTGTGCATACGGGAAGTACAGACACCTCGTATTCTTTTAGGCATCGTTCACCCCCAATCAAACAGACGATGATTAAAGAAAGGTAGATGGCAGTGTGCCTGTGTGTGCGTGTGTGTCTGTCTGTCTGTGTGTGTGTGTGTGTGTACTGTTTGCCATCTGGCCCTAACTGCCCCACAATAACAAATGTTCCAGCTTTCTGATTGGGCAATTAAAAGCAGCAGGGGCACTGTGTTGACGGGTGAGAGTGTGACATCCATCATCTGAAACAATCGGCCCCTACCAAGTAGAGGCGTGTGTGTGTGTGTGTGTGTGTTTGAGTGTGCGTGCATGCTATAGGCTCCTCAAACTACCCCAAGCCCCCTGTGTCTCTATAATAACTCCATGAAATCAAACACACAACTCCTTATTCCCAGGTGATGCACAGTAGCCAGTGGCATCAGAAAATAAAATAAAAAAAATCAATAATGACCATGTGACCAAACCAGGAAATGCTTGGACCATGGGCCAAATAGGGTAGAAAACTCAGAAAAACCTTATGGAAACACATGAATACGGTGAAGTCTGCTGTGGTCACTGAACATGAGGCACATCCGTTTTGTTTAAAACATGACGACATGTGGTCGCCAAATAAGACTTTGTACTTTGAAGGATTTTGTACTGCAATTACTTGAGTTGACTAGTGAAATAACTTATTTTTTTTCTGATCTACTCATTATTACAAGGGATTAAATTACTTAAACCTCTTTAAAAAGTTTCATTATTTTAGTGTTACTGCTCGCTGGCAGTAACTGTGAAAGAACTATTGGGAATTTGCAAGGATTTTTCAGAGTCCTTGAGCTGAGATTTCTTGTTGCCAGCAACTGAGGAACTGTAGCTTGAGACACTTCACTGTATTTATCCCCCATCAAAGCTGAGAGTAAAGCAATTTACCACATAATCACTAATATTTATTACTGCCTGTATATTCACAGCTTATTACAGGCACGAATTATGATGAATGTGAATGATGTATGCATAAATGTGCAGCTCATTTCTTTGTCTCACTTTAGAATTAGACGAACACGCATGCTTCCTCTCTGTAGCCTTTGGTTTGTCACTTTATAACACAGAGTTTTGAACTTTTAAATTAGTCAGTGAAATGTAAAATTAAAAGTGTTAAGGTTTATGGCTCAGAATCCCAGT
The DNA here is from genome assembly GCA_028570985.1 of Heterobranchus longifilis. Classification (NCBI taxonomy): domain Eukaryota; kingdom Metazoa; phylum Chordata; class Actinopteri; order Siluriformes; family Clariidae; genus Heterobranchus; species Heterobranchus longifilis. Next base: position 14,881 of record JAOVVB010268770.1, on the reverse strand, counting down.
TGCAAGTTTGAGACAAACTTGGGTAGAAGTTGAGACAGAGGCCTCGTCGTTTCAATGCGCCTTTTATTATCCAATCCCGCCAGGACGAATTAACTGTCAGGTCTGGACAGTCCCAGATCAGATCTTGCTCACATTGTCTACACTGAGCCCACCAAGATTCTCCCGGTATGTGTCCCGTATTGGCTACACTGAATTTAGGATGGGTGAAAATAAGTTGATTTTGCTGCTTCACAATATAAATAAATCGGATGATATTATAAGTTAATATCTATTTGTTGTTTATCTTATTTCCTGCTGTAGGATGAACTATTTAATTTTGAATTGATGTAGATGGGTTTTTTTTGTTGTTGTTGCATTACAATTAGTACTTGACATGTATGTACATGTATGTATGTGAGTAGTAGCCTATGTGTTCTTTGTTGTTTGCTGTCAATTGTACAATTATGTTGGTGTTTGTGATACAAGTCACAGTTATTTGCTTTGTGTTAATAAAAAAAAAAAGAAAAAGAAGTTTTAAAGAGTAACTTAACACCAGTGTTTCACTGCCCTCTCTGTTTAAAAGTGCTTTGTTGCACCTGTAACCACACCCAACAGTGATGTCACAGGGTCCTGGAGTACACTTGTGCATCACTGCAGCAAGGTGAGAAGTTAAACCACTGGAAGTCAGCAAAAACAACATTTTCAGGAGGTGTTAAGGCTCTCTTTAAGTGCAGTCACTTGCCTCCCATTAATTGCTACTCTATATACTAAAGAAAAGCAATAACTTAAATCAATATTTTTCTGAAAAACCTGTGGATGCTATCATTTAAGTGTGCGTTCACAACATATTTTGTGATACGGCGAAAACCAAGTTGTCCCAGTCATTTGAATGTGGGTATGGGTTTAGGCTGCTGCGGTGGAGGCCACAGGGGGGTGCCAAAAAAAGATGCAATGGCCTGTGGCAAAAAGTTGAAATAGATTCAGCTTTTGGAGAAACGCAACCCGACGTCACGCTGTGGTGACCAATCGTGTAACATGTAAAAAATAAAACACATGCACTTATCTTCCCAGGAGTCTGTAACAGCTGATTAAAAAGCTGCAAAACAATGCACGTCCCTCGTCTCTTTTCTTTTCTCTCTTTCTCTGTGATGCTGTGAAATGAAGCTGCTTTCAAGTACGCTCGGAAGTCTCAGGATCATAACAACAATGCGAAGGAAAACAATAATTGTGAACTATAAAGTCTACATGTGCTACATTGGGGGTTAAAGTAAACAGGACATCACACAAACTGACCATTAGTGATACTCCCACACCGCCGGACGACCCAGCGGCAAATCGCCCGATTCCGATTCTTGGTGTGAATGCAGCATAACTCTTATAAATAGGTAATTATATAAATCTGTTCGTTTGAAGATTTACTATACCTTCCAAAGTTCGAAAGATATAGAACCACAACTTAAGTCCACTTGATCACCCCACCAACTGTGATCTAAAAAAACAAACCATCACAGAGTTGATGTGTACTTATTATAGAAAGTGTGTGAAAGAAAGTTCTCCTATAAAATGAGCAGAAATAAGTCATATAAGCCAATATTACTAATTTGACAAGTTTCATGTGTCTCTTTGGTATGCAAAAGATGTACTATATTTAAAAAAGAAAAAAACTGGTTCAGTGCATATCCAAGCAGGACTTATATTTTCTGCAATGCAGAAATGAAGCTAAGTATCAAAGTGGAGCCTTAGTCTTAGCTGTTGATTGTCTAAGAGCATAATTAATACAGCAACTAATCCAACATGCCATCTAGCCAACCCAGAAATGTCCAATCACATTTACTGCTTCAGCTGGGGTTTGAAGCCGCTCAAAGCCTGAGTCCACAGCTGAGGAGCTTTGAGACCACTGAGTGAGGCACTAATCATGACACCATTAACTAAGAAAACACTGGGAATTAGTCAGATGAGGAAAAGTTGTGCTTTTCCACAGAGCTTTTGTTTAGTTAATTCCCTGTTGACAGCCAAGTGCTCCACTTGCCTGGAGAAAACTTCTGTGAGAGGGAAAGATTACTTTTTATCCCTAATTAAGGCAGCTTATTTGCATAGCTCACCAAGTCATAATATATGTTAATGTGCATTTACATTGGAGAGCGCTGCGTAGGCAGTTAATGTGGCCTAAATATGTCCATAAATATTATTTTCTAATGTTATTTTAAGCCTTATCATGCATCTTTGATATATATTTTATGTTTACTATTTCTCCTCATGGTGTTCTTAAGTCTCTTAGGTCTTGCTCAATTACAGTGAAGTATAGATTACTTACAGCAAGTCACATGACATCTGCAATCAGAATGTAACTCAAAACATGGCTGAAATCATTGATGTTTTAGGTCTGTGGTGGATGTGGTTGGGGCAAAATGTAAATGCTGTTGAGTGTTTGGGATGAGGACAAGATAGTCAGGCCAGTGTGTGTGTGCGTGTGTGTGTGTGCGTGTGTGTGTGTGTGTGTGTGTGTGTGTGTGTGTGTGTGTGTGGGTGTGTGTGTGTGTGTTTACTTTGCCAGCAGACCATCCTGCAGATCACTGAAGAGGAAAGTTTCAAATGATGCCATGAAATGAGAGGAAGACTATCACAACTGATTTCAGTACATCTTTCATGGACTGCCAAAGGGAATGAACAAATGCTTAATGAATGCAGCAATAGAATAGGAGGACCTGCCTCATGTCAGCAGGTATCTGCAAGAAAAAACATTCAATCTTTACCATCTGGAAAGCAGAAAAATCTCGCTTTTTAATAATGGAAATTACTGTTACCATCATACACAGTTAAAGTAAGTAGGTTTCCAATAAACTTCTTAGGAGAGGACTTTCCTCTGCTTAGATTCAAAATGGACCCGTGGAAAACCTACCTGAGCCTGCCATGAATACATTATTTTTTTAAAAAGGAGACCTGGTATGAAGGAGACCCAAGGACAGTCAGGTCCAATATAAAATGCTGTCGACCCAAACAGAGACGGAAGATCAACACTGGCAGGAGCATGACACGCCACCAATTAACAGGCAGCTGCAGTCGTAAAGAGTCAAAATTTAAAAAGATATACGCATCTAAACACGTCTGAGACAACCTGTAGCTGATCTTGTTCCTGTCCTGAATGCTGCTACAGCTCAAAAGCTGATCACCACCCCAGAGATCTGTGTTGTAGCTCCCAGTGTCAGTACAACAAACAATAACACATGCATGGCTGTCTACACCTTTCCAGAGCCAAGAGTTGAGTGAGTGGTACGGACTACGATGCATAATTTGTAGAACAAGGTGGAAAATACATAAAAGAAATAGATTCAATTTTTAAAGAAAAAGGGGAAGCACAGAATTGCGGGTTGTTGATACTAATCGACTCGTCCTATTCATTCCTGTCTCGATTCCGCTGAAGTGCAGGGGATGCAAGGTCTATGATCTTTCCCTTCTCTCTGGTCATTTGCAAGCCTCACTTATCTTTCCCTAAGTGATTTCATTTGACTCTGAGTGGTTTTGAGGAGAATAACACCAGATGAGGTTAACTTAAAAACCAGGTATCTCAGAATTCTGTGTCCTCCTCATGGATATTAAGTGTAGTGATCTCAAACGAGCAGGGCTCTCCTCAGCTATTGCAAATGGTAAAAAGCTGGGGCATTCTGTTTTTACACAAAGAAAGATAAAAAAAGAGAGACAGAGATGGGGAGAGCAGCACATGAGGTACATGAAACCATAAGCACTTTCCTCTCAATCTGAGGTAGTAGTGTTAGAGTGGTTTTCTGGTAATTGGCTTTGCCTAAAAGATGGGAAGATTGAAGAATGCAGCAAAGATGATGGAGAAAGAAGAACAGGCCTTCATTTTACAGAAGATGGGGACAGCAGCGCTAGAACAACAGCCGACCGTTTTCTCCTCAAGTGCTCTCTCGTTTGATTACCCCTCCTACCCTCCCCTCCACTTCTCTTCCTGCCCACGGGCAGTGATTTGTGTGCTTTCCTGTAGCATTTTGGTTTCAACACCAGGGAGTCTGAGCCACAGAGGGCAATGTGCATGTATCTGTGTACGTCCATATCTACAACTAAAAGCTTATGCGTGCACTTGTGCCTGTGCATGCCTACACAGAAGCGTGACCGTGTGTCTATAAACTTATCTGTTTTCACCCATGTGGCCGAGTTAGAGACCATATTCCATCTTCAAAACACACGGCAGCACCATCGAATGAGTCACCCCTTTCATCTGCTCCCACTGCTCTCAGTTACTCCAGCTTCCACGCCTTGCCTAATGGATTTTCAAATGCAGGTACACGATTTCTTTCAAGACTTGACAGGCATTTTCCTTTGTGTTTAGAGATGAGGATCAGGCACTGAGTGGTTCGCTGGTGATGGTGCTGTTGAAAGATTCTGCATGCAGAGAAGAAACATTTTCCCTGAACTTATTTGAAAATGCCAAATGTGAGACTTCATGCACATTTTCACATTGGCCCAAACAAAAGTAATAAAGGCAACTCTGAAACACGTCTGTCTTTCTCTTATGTGCAGTTTTTGTTTGTTTTGGGCTGGAACAGTAGCTACATATAAAAAGGTGTGTCAAACAGAACTGGAAGAGGACTGTTGAGGATCTTATGACGGTTCTCAGGGGTCACCTCATCCTATCCGGCTTTTAAGCAAGTTTTGCTGTAATTGTATTCAAATTAAATATTTAAAGCTGAAGTGCATGAGAACTGAGTATATAGTGTTGTATTAAATTAGGGCTATACGATTAGACTAATCGATTTCAAACCGAAATCGCGATTTGAAACAGTGCAATTAGCAAATCGCAAAAGCTGTGATTATACTTTATGCAGCATCTGACCCAGCTGTCATGTCGCTGGTTTTACAGCGACATGACAGCTGTGCGACAGTCTTGCTTGCCAATCAAAAGTGGCGTGCTCCTCGCGTGTCGCAGCCATGCTCACCAATCAGAAGTGGCCCAAGGCGACTGCATATACGCCCACCGGCAACAGCATGGCAACACGTGAAAACAAAACCTAAACAGACCAGCGGTGTGGAAAAATGGCATCCGCTGCTGAGCCGCCAGAAGAAGCAAGAGAAGCAATGTTGGAAAATGTAGTCCTGAAGAAAAGCAGCACTTCGGTGGCATGGGAGTATTTCAGGTTTGAGACGATGGGTGTGCAACAAAAGAAGGTATTGTGCAAGGCCTGACGTGTAGGGCGGTCCTCAACTAAAGAAATTCTTAGTTGACTAACAATCATGTCGACTAATCGATTAGCCTAGTTGATTTAATCGACATATTTGTAAAACTGAGTTTCTCCACAAAGAATCAGGCAAAAGCACCACTTTAAATCTTGTGTTTACCAGAGATGTGCTCATAAGTTTCTTGGAAATAAGTCATTCAGCATGAAAAAAGCATAAAAAAATGACTAATCGACTAAAGAAATCTTAAATCGACTAAGACCAAAACGACAGATTAGTCGACTAATCGACTAAGAAGGTGAGCCATAAGTGAATGACCTACTAGGGCTGAATGATTTGGAGAAAAAAAATCTACCCATTTCAATGTTAGAGATTGTTTACAGAAAGGTCCTATTGTTTTATTATTGTTTTTTTCTACTATTATTACTTTATTTAACTTAACACAGCCACAGCTTTTGTGATAATTGTCCTATGTTCCATTTTATGCCTATTTAAAAAAGAAATAATGTTGGAAGCAATTCATATCTTTAGCCCGAGTTCTCATCCTTGCATTAGAATATCAGTTCATATTTTTATGTTAACTCATGTGGTAATGCTCCATTACATGTTTTAAATTGTTTTTCTCCAAATCATTCAGCCCTATATGAAATAATAACTTTGCTTTTTTAACATGTCTTGCATTTTGACTGGCTTTAATCAAAAATCATTCCATTATGCGTCGTGTGTGTGGTCATTTTGCCGATTTGTTTCCTCCAGAATGACAGCCAAAAACTACATTTTGCACTACTATGCAGTTGACTAGAATATGTGCAGACATCATTGACTGTAAATGTATAGCATGAAGCCATTATGGTCAGCATCAGATAAGCTTTGACAAGCTGACTTGCGGTGCCAAACTCATGTTATAACCTGGATGTAATTGACTGTGATTTCCAACTGCCCTCTGAGCCAGAACGGCAATGTCTCCTAATTAACTAGAGAGCACTGACAGCCTGGTGCCACCTCCATTTGGTCCCCACTTGAAACGAGTGCCATGTCCTGAGGGTTCCTGTCAGACCTAGTGCTCTGTGAATGGTATGACATTCTCTCTCTCTCTCTCTCTCTCTCTCTCCCTCTCTCTCTCTCTCTCTCTCCTCTCCTCTCCATCCCTCTCTCCACAAACACATTCAGTAGGCACAGTCAGTTTCTTCCTTCCAGCCAAACACTCTCGTTTTCTCCCTGAGCATGATTACAAGAAAATAGAAAATGAGAGAGAGAGAGAGAGAGATGTTCATAAGCCTGTCATCACAAAATGAGAGAGAGAGAGAGAGAGAGAGATAGAGAGAGAGAGAGAGATGTTCATAAGTCTGTCGTCTTATCTGTCTCTCTGTACACTGTGCTTCATTATCTGCCTGGCCTGGAGAGTGATGTCTTCCTAAACCAGCACCAGAGCCTGTGGGCTGCCACCACCACCTTCACACTTATTGCAGCACACACATCAGCTACATCATTTATTACACACACACACACACACACACACACACACACACACAATTAAAACCTTCAGAGCTTCTGAATATAAAAAAAGCAATATACACGCACAATATACATTTGGTGAACACACTGGGATTACTAAAAGGACAAAAGGCAGGGAGCTGTCATCCTGATGCAAGGCATGTGAGGGAGATAGAAAAAAGAAATATGAAGAAAATGTACAGTATATATAGTGGAGCAGCCATCTAGCAGATAGGAGCATGTCACTAATGAAATAACTAGATTGGTAAAACCCCATTAATTGTGCTGAGGGCGATGTGGTTTAATTGGGAACAAGGCCCAGGTCACTCAGAGAAAGGCTGTTCAACATTTTTATGAAGCTGGAGGGGGAAAGAGATTACACTGAGATAGAGAGTGGTGTTCTGGCTCATTTAAAGGGCAAGCCCAACCTTACATAGCATTGACGTAGCTCAGCTGTTGGATTAATACCTTTAAAGCTTTCAAAGCCTTTTAATTTCCTAATCTGTGCCAGTTTAATAAATTCCACTATGAGAATAAAAGTACAAAATTTAAGTTTGGTCCAATCCAAAGCGGATATGTGGAAAACCCAATAGAAGCGAGGAAACCCAACAGAACAGAGAGAGAGAGAGAGAGAGAGAGAGAGAGAGAGAGAGAGACAGCATTATGCACCACCGATTAATGATCAGCCACAGTTGTACCCTGGCTCATTGTGTAATTTATCGATTCAGGTAACAAAAATGAATGTTGATCTATGATCTTTTCAGGCTGCAATATTGATTTTGAGCAGTTATATGTAGTGTTCGTCATTCCAAAGCCAAAAAACTGGGACATTTCTTCAGAAAACTGCCATGGATGCTGTCATCCCCTGTGAGTTAGCAGCTTCAGTTTCTCTTAATGATATGCTGATGAAGCTTCACTTATCTTTCTTGGAGAGACTTGTGTATAGCACATGAATTTAATTTTATGTTACAATTTTGCTTGCAAGAGAGGGGTGTGCTTTCACTGAAAACTGCTCTATGAGCCAAAGGTAGACCACTCCCCAAGTTGAGTTTTCTCTAAACTAAACAGAGCAGAAACCCAGCTGGATTTATTGAACACTGTCCTTGCATGCAATGCAACCCAATGCTATCCCCAAATATCCCACGCATCAACTTTGCATTGATACAATAACAACCTCTTTATATTTTGCCAAGGTTTCCTGTAGAGAAGGAGTTAAGAAAATATGATGCATGAGTTCTGGTACGCATTGTGTGGTTAAAAAAACAAAACTACAATATAGAGCATATATAGGTACAAAATGTTGACTGGGCTTGACTGGGTTGTCAAAAACCCAATGTTGAATTCTTAAATTGAGTGATCATCTGTTACTAAATATAGCCTACTCAGTCTAAAATGTCCTTTCTTATCCTGTCACCTCACCTTTTGTTACTTTCTAATAAAAGTCAGTGTAGCCAACTACTTTTAAGTTTAGACATGTTTGAATTCAACTGTGTAAAATGTTTTGGGGTTTTTTTAACCTCCATTAAACCTTGGCCAACCTATAATTCTCACCACTTTTGTGACAGAGTGAACCGAGGTTGGAATTTAAATTTAGTGGAAAGACTTTTGTCCTTTTCTGACAACTGACTCTTGAAGTCCCCACAATTACCCTTCACTAAACCTGGATTTACAGAAAGACATTTGTCACAAAACTGCAAAAACATCCTTCTAGAGCAGAAGTATTTAGTGTGTTTTGCTAAATCTCTGTGCCACACTGCAGGATCTGTCTAGTAGTTTGAGGTGCATCACAATCAGCCTAATTGGACAGGTGTTTGCAAGCCATTATGGTACTAAACCGTTGTGTCAGTAAAAGAGCCCCAAAACAGCACGATACCCCCAAAAACCTGCTGAAGGATTAGCTCCATGGTTAAGATGCTAGAAAAGGCTTTTACGTGTCAGGGTTGGGAGAAATTAAGATGGGGGAGAGAGAAACACAGAGAGAAAGAGAGGGAGTGAGATTAAAGAAGAGCAGCACTCTCAGTATGTGGTAAGCCACAGTCAGCTCTTGTCAGCCACCCCTGGTGGGAGTATGTACCCCACACAGAGAAACAGAGACAGACATTAACACTCCACTCAACCTCAAACGACTCATTTAAACCAAAGAAAAAAATATATATACAGAAAACACCAGTATACTGACACTTGCTCCTTTTACAAGTGAATCCCATCAAAATATGTGATGCAAAACAGGTCTTTAAACTTAACTGTACATTTGCAACTAAAAGTTATAGGGCCTATTTTTTCAATTAATTGTTTAATCTTCTTCTTAAACTACCACTATGGTGTAGTGCCAAATGTTTGTTAATGTCAGGGTGTCTACCTGTTGAGCTCTAATACGAAATCTTGTGTACAGATTTATATGCCGGCTGTCTGTCTCAGAAAATGGCATTATTCTGGTTCTCATCCAGACTGGAGCCACTGGTGCTCCAGTCTGGATGAGAGGGTGCAGCTAGCTGATCTGTCTTTCTGTGATGAAATTGTATATATGAATTGCTATGTATACTGTTTTTATTGTATTATGTAGGTATTGTAGGTTTTTATGTGCCCTATGGACCTTTTCTCTGTGTCCCTAATGAAGTCATTATTATTATTATTAATCTAGTCTGTTAAAAAGAGACAAATAAATTAAGAGATTAAATAAATTAAATTAAGAAACTCATAAATTGTGACTTTTTCTCGAAACATTAAGACTTCTTTCTCGAAACTTTCTCAAACATTACTTTTTTTTCTTAAAGCAGTAGGCTACAACTTTTGTTAAAGACACAAATATTTTTATTTCATCCCAGATAGGACACTGTAGTAAACTGCAGTCAATTCATGAGGAGTTATTTTTAATCGCGATCCACAATAAAAATTATTATTGTCCCATCCCTAATCACAGGTTTCCAGAGCCAAAGTTGAAGTGGCTTGTTTTATCTGTCTTACAGTCAAAGATATCTACTTTAAAATTAAATACAACACACTAAAAGCAAATCCCCACATTTGAGAAACTGGAACCACAAAATGTTTGGCATTTTAGCTTGATGAATGACTTTTAGAATGACTTCTACAATTAATAATTCATCAAATCAGTTTATGGTGTGAACCTAATCAACTAATCACTTTAGTACTACTTGACTGTGGTGCAGAATATATAATCTAAGTTTCCATCATCCAGTATAAACTTTTTAACAATCAACAGAATGATGAATCACTTTCAGAAACAATACCTCATGATTTATTGGAGCCTACAAGTGACGCCTGAAGTACGCATATCTCCACTTATTATTGGATGAGGCACACAAGCCTGGAGTGAGGCACTCAATGAATACCTCCTTATTGATTTCAGCTAAACGACATGTACTATACGGCCAATTCAGCCTCTCAACAACTCACTCATGCCACATCTCCCCTAGAAACAACTAATCCCTACCATGAACACACACATACACAGGTTCAATCTTCAATGCACCACATGCACATACACACAGTGTAAACCCTCTCCCCACCACTCCAAGCTCTCCTAAATGACCTCATGAAGTAGGGTGAGGCTCTTCACACATCTAGCAACAGTGGTGGAAACAGAGCAAAATATCCCTTCATTGATCGGTTGACGGCACCCAAAGGTCAACAAGGCAGCGTTCTCAGCAGGCTGAATGGCCCGAATCAGGTCCCGTTGGCAACCGATGAGCTAGTGAGAAACTGTTTGAATGAGATGAGCTAATAGCTGGTGAGCAATTTCAAGCATTGGAAAGAGAGAGACTTGTTCTTCTTTCCATTTTGTCTGAACTTGTGTGTCTAGTTTCTTTGCTAAACCGCTCTCAGCTTTTGCCTTTCTTGAGTTTTACTCGGCTTAGTGATCTTTTGTAATGCATTTTACTAACTGTATTGTACCATTTTTTTATTCAGTTATTGATCAGATAATATACAGTATTAGGCCTACCCTTGAATTATGTGCGATTTTTCTTTTCATGTCCTGTCCCAGATCTACGATGCTGGCTTTCTTTAACCATTGGTGTATTGTCAGTGTATGGACTTAACCATAACTCCAGTATTTCACTAGTCTCATGTAGCCAGACTTATCTCCACAGCCCTGCTGGGGGAAAGTCTGGATTTTATGCGCTTTCACTCGGATAGTGAAAAAAACTCTATCTTAAACCAATCAGTCATCCTGGGTGGCGCCACGCCCCGACGGTGCATCTGCAAAATCGTGTCGTTTCGGTGGAACACCTCCAAGAAAATGTTATAAACATATTCTTTGTAGATCTTTACAATCATTCTCTGAAAGAACAGAGCAGGCCTGCCTTATTACATGATCCAAATATTCAAAACTTTACATTTTCAGCGTGTAGGTTGAAAACTTGGAGGTTGTTATTTGTTTCCCGTAACAGACTTCCTGTGTGGACAGGAAGTAAGGCTTTTGCTCGGCACTGTTTGGTAAGCCCACCAGACTAGTATTTCACTAACCATAGCCATAACTGTAATGAATGCTATTTGGGATTTTTAATAATCTCCTAATATCATTTTTTGCCTGGTGATTGGGTTGATTTGTTACAAACTGTGAACTTACAAAACAAGGCCTTGACTTTTCCCTCTTTCCCTCTTAAGGCATGTCTACACAGGAGCCGTGTTTCAGCCGTGTTTTTCAGCTGTCCGTCATACACATCTGACAGAACAGATACACTCCCATTTAAATAAATGGCAGCCCACATAACCCGTGCTATACATATGCACATACACGTGCAACCCAAAGCATATTTTATGCTTCAAGCCTATTTTCTTCTGTCTTCAGAATATCACAGTGTTTGTGTATTAGGCAGGGGCGCTGCCAGGACACGGGTGACCTACAACTCAATACTGTGCCTGAATGCACCCTGTGTAGACACAGATGGAGGACTGAAGCTGCTGCTGCTCTGCTGACGTGTTGCTCATGCTGCACTTCCTGTGTAAACACGGTGTTAGTATCTCTCTGACCCCCACAATCCACAGTCTCTATGACTATACAGGACTGTCAAACCTTCAGCCTGCTTTATATGTGAATTTGTGGCAGGCAAAACAAGTCAGAGTATAATTTAGCATTCTTTTTATGATGGGTAGACTGAACCCCTCAAAGGCTTGTTTGTGATGGAGGCATCCATATTTAAAATAATCTGAAGCTCACATTGGGATTCCAGACAATCCAATCTTAGTCAGAGCATACACTACCTGGTTGTGTGTGCATGGACAATGCTTGGACACGCATGGCGGTCTCGTGGTGTGATTAAAATGTCTGGAGGGTCCTGGAAGGAAGGTGTTATAACAGTGATTCCTCAGGGAAAGAACAGTGATACCTGCTCTGGTTACAGACCCATATCAATACTTAACATAGATTATAAATTATATACCTCCATTATTGCAAAAAGATAGGAGCACTTTATGAATTATATTATAGATGAAGATCAGACAGGCTTTATTAACGGACATCAAACCCAAGATAACATAAGGAGAACCCTATATATGATTGAACATATTAAAACACAGAGTCTTGATGCAGAAAAAGCATTTGACAGTGTAAACTGGGCATTTCTGTATCAGGTGCTTGCGAAATTTGGATTGAATGGCAATGCTAACCAATATATTAAAACACTTTACCAAACACTAACAGCTAGGATAAAAAATAAATGGCAGTCTGATGGATAGTATATTAGAATGGTCTACCAGGCAGCGTTGTTGTCTTTCGCTGACCTCATTTGCAATTTTTATAGAGCCCCTGGCACAAGCAATTAGGCAGAATAACCAACTAACTTGCAATTTACGGCTTTTACTCTGGGTATAAACTGAATTTAGTTAAAACACAGATTTTAAAAATGAATTGCAAACCATCCAAAATTGTATGACAAAAACTTAACTTCAATTGGGGTTCTAAAAAAATGACATATCTCTGGACTACTTTAACAAAAGGTATTGATAAACTATATAAAACCAACTATATTAAAGTGGATCAGGACATTAGGAGTGATAAGGAGAGGTGGGCTGTTCTTCCACTGGATCTCAATTCACGCGTAGATACTATAAACATGAGTATACTTCTGAGACTCCTCTATTTATTTCAGTCATTACCAATCGAGATCCCAGAGAAACAATTTCAGAGGTTTATATGGAATGGTCAAAGGCCAAGAGTAAAATTCAAAACACTACAGATTGGGAAACATAAAGGGGACATGGCATTGCCAAACCTTAGGGAATATTTCCATGCTGCACAAATTAGACCCGTAATTTATTGGTGTGCCAAGGACTATGAAGCAAAATGGAAAAATCTAGAGCAATATGTACAAGGAAGGTAAATTCAAATCCTTATTGGAGACAGGGAAGTAGCAAAGGATTTACTTGAACAAGTGGATACTGTCACTCGATTTAGATTAGAAATGTAATTTGAACTCGTACGAAAACACAGATTACAAGAAGAGCTCAGACTGCTTCGATGGATAGCCTATGACAGACATTTTACCCCTGGTACTCTCGACCACAGTCTCAAACAATGGATTCCAATTGGAATAACAGCAATTTGCACTGTAATTAAAGATGGGAATGTTATGAGTTTTCAGGAGCTGAAAGACAAGTATATATATATTTGCAATTAAGGGACTTTTGAGACTGAGAAATAAATGTTAATTTAAATACAAATGGAATAATTACAACTATAATTGGAGTTTACAATAGAAATATATAATACTATCTACATTATATCAACACCTAATGGAGAGAATAGGAAACACAACATCATATGTAAAGCAGAAATGGGAAAAATAACTACGTGTGTGTAATCAGATTCTTTATTACTCCCAAATTACAAGTAAATACTTGTCTACAGCTCAACCGTGTTGGAGGAGATGTGGGGCGGTGAATTTAAACTGTTAACTCATAGGATAAGAGCCCAGGAGGAGCGATGACGAGAGAAATGGGAGAAATGGGAGAAATGGACTATGTTTGCATGTCAACAATAAGACAAGACAATAAACCACTGAATATGTCTCAGGAATTAATTTTGAGGGGACAGAGCAATCCAAATCTTTTCATGTTTGTTTGTTTGTTTTAACTTTTTTTGTGTGTATGTGATTTTTCTGTAATGGAAAAGCAATACAAGTTTACAATCTTCTTCAGTATCTAGTCAAACCAAAGCTGCAAAAGTAAGCAGTAATATTAGTGCAGGAGAGTTTACAAATTGAGGGTGTTTGGCTCATGTTTTGGGCATGAGTTTATGCTGGGAATAATCTAGAATATCACAGTAATGATGTGTTTGGATATTGGCAGAGTGAGGGTGTTGCCATCATATCATTTTCTACATGGATTGCATAACTGCTTTGCTATTTTGCTTGGAAATGAACTGCAGTTACTTTTTTTGTTATATAAGATGTCAATTATGTTTTACACATAAAACAAATGTAAATTTTATACAAACTGGGGGAAGACATCTGTGATGTTACCACTGTGCACATCCATCACAGACAAATAAGCCACCATGTACTATTTGAATCAAATATGTCAAATTATTGGTGTTTCTGCCACTGGAACCTCTAGCCATTTCCTAAATGCTCTTTGCTGCAACCAAGTATCTACCAAGAAAATAACAATGTCATTTGTAGGGTTGGGTACCGATACCATTCTAAAAGTATAATTTAAAAATAAAAAAAAGATACCCAACCCTAGTCATTTGTACCGAATGTCAAAGAGGTTATAAATTACTGCACATTGTGAGAAAATAAAGACACTGATTCAAGAGGCTGGAAGCAATGGGAATCTTACAGCTCTATCAGCTCATGATTTTCTGCATTTTTAGTGAAGGTACTGTAGTTGTAATATCGCCATAATTTCAGAATGAGTAATGTGTAATCACGCGCCCTGCAAGCCGCTTTTGTTCAGGTTTTGGCAGATGAACATTTGACATCAATTTTTTTTTTTTTTCATGGATTTAGATTTCATGGATTCCCAGGATGTATTCATTTCTTTGTGTGCGTGCGTGAATACATGCTAGGGCATCTGTGCATTGTGTGTGTTTGCATGTATGTGTGTCACTAGGGTAATTAGGAATAGGAGGAAGGGGGAGATCAAAGCAGGCACTTTACACTCTCCGTTTCAGTTCTGATGTGTGTGTGTGTGTGTGTGTGTGTGTGTGTGTGTGTGTGCGTGCGTGCGTGCGTGCGTGCGTGCGTGCGTGCGT
>JAOVVB010268755.1:0-18360 GCA_028570985.1 Heterobranchus longifilis | reverse complement strand
ATGTAACTTTTCCACATTAAAATGTCTAAAAACGACTAGACCTATGTTATATATTTTGTTGAGTTGTGTACTTGCATGATCGCAAATGTTTCCAACAATTCCAACCCAGAGAAATCTGTCATTTTAATCAAGGTAACAGTCTGTTAACGTTACATTTGGTCACCTGTCAGTGGCGTCATATCCCCTTTGTGCATGAGTCAGCGCTGTGGTTGTCTGCCAGAAGCTGTCATGAATTGATTTTTCATCCCGTTTTAAACCACATTTTTACTTGGTCGTTTTTAACTATCTATTTTAACTGGATGAAGGATTTTAGTCATCAGACGTTAGTAAGTTATTAGAGACACAATCTGAGCCAAACAGCTCAAAAAAAAAAGTTTTTTAACATGAAATTAATTTATTCTGAGTTTCACTGGTCTGTTTGTTTTGGAGAAGAGGAGACCTCTGCATATAATTCGGCTCCTGGTAAAAACCTTCTGAACGATGAACACTGAAGGAATCTTCACCAGGAACAATTAATTCAGTCGTCAGAAAATACACAAAGCAAATAATGTTTTCACTGTGCGATCCATCACGGCTGCCTGCTAACAGAGAATGTGTTTGTATCCCCGACACAAACTTACAAAAAAGGGACACACCTCGCCATCGCCTCATGACAGAGTCCCGTCAAGTCTTGATTATTTTTGGTAAATTTAAGAACTAAATGATGGACCGTAACACGTGTCATTACATGTTTCCAGATTCAGAAACAGGTAATGACACAATGAATACCTACCTTTCTCTCGTAGATGGCAATCCAGTCTGTTGTGGAGAACCACTTGTGGTTTTTTATGTCATTCACACCGTTCTTCAGGTTGCCAAATCTCTTTGTCAGGTCTACCTGGAGCAGGTTTCTCAGCAGATCCTTCAGGTCGGAGCTAAAGTGAGAGGGAAATCGTACCTACAGGAGCGAAAAAAGAGGAGACATTTAATACAACATGCTTTGTTACGGTATATAAAGAGCAATAAGAAACACTGGAGAAACAACGCTATGCTGATGCTTGTGGTTGAAAGGCAAGCAGAGAAATGACAGAGAATAAAAATATTTAAACTCCAAGACTATTTCTGCATACCTTGCCAGACACAATCTTTTCATAGATCTGGATAGGCTGATCAGCAAAAAAAGGAGGGTAACCAGCAGCCATTTCATAGATGAGAACTCCAAGTGCCCACCAGTCCACAGCTTTGTTGTAGCCCTGGAAGAGTCAGAAACAGAAAGAAAGGCTGTAGGTTGGTTTCTTGGCTCAACCTTAACCACGCAAAAATACCTTGGATAACGACCTGTAATGACAGAGCAGTCAGATATACATCAGGGGTGACATGTTTTTTTTGTTGTGTTGACTCAGCACTTAGCTTTAATTTGTGGGTTTTTACATTTACATCATATGACTGGTGTAGTAATTGTATCCCTTCATAGACAGTCCCCCAATTTTAGGACACAAAGTAATTGGACAACTTAGTGAGATCCTTTGCATTCAATGACTAGCTGATGTTTTCGACCCAAAGACATCAGCAGACACATATCTTCTCTGGTGGCGATATGCCGATACTGCAGCCAGCTTTAATAACATGTATGCGGGTTGTATTGGATATAAAGAGTTCACCTTGCTGAGGATGATCTCTGGAGCCAGGTACTCAGGAGTTCCACACAATGTCCAGGTCCTGCCTTTTACTCTTTTGGCAAAGCCAAAATCTGTGACCTGAAGGAAGAACAATAAGAGCATGATAAGAGAAGTAACTACATAAGGGCAACATTCACATGTACTACACTTCAGACCAACGGCTATCAACAGAAGACTACATCTGTTTGTCAGGTTTAAAAAATAAAAATATAAAATATTTGTGTTATCTGTCTTTATATTCATAATCAATAGGCCCACATACTCATTACTGGTTGTTTTCTGGCAGCTGATGAGTTTCTGATTACCTTCTCAGTTACAACTAATAGTTTACAGAGAGAACTTGTTGATGACTAACACCTTTCCATTCACTTTACCTTTCCATTATAAACTTTACACAGATTGTGTACCTGGATATACCCATGTTGATCTATGAGCAGGTTTTCAGGCTTCAGGTCTCTGTAGATGAGGTCTAAGGAGTGAAGGTACTCAAAGGTGAGTACTATCTGAGCTGCATAAAATCTTGCATGGTTTTCACTGAAAGAAGGGAGGATGGACAGTCAGACATTGGTGTTATATATAACACTGGCATGCATGCATGCATGCATACATGCATGCATGCATACATGCATGCATGTATACATGCATAACACAAGTCTCTTCTGAGTGAAGGAACAAACTCATTCATTCATTCATTCATTCATTGTGTAGCCACCTCAAAATGATGTCTGTCTGCCTCAAGCTATTTCATCCATGACATTGTCAGATCACAGTGAGCAAAGTGAATATGTCCAGTTATTAGTGGTTGATACATCACTCAAAATACAATATAATACTTAAAATAAAAATAAATAAAATAAAAGCATTAAAATGTACAAGAACACGAAGACTAACCTTAATTGTTATCGACTTATATGATCTTGTTTACCTAAAAAGGCCACCCAACTATGTCTATATACGCACGCACGCACGCATGCACACACGCACACACACACACTATACAATATTTGCACCATTGTAGAATTCAGAGAATGTTTATTTATTAAGCTTTGAGAATTTTATAAATCTGTCATTTATAAAACTGATTTTCAAGTGTGTGAATTGCCTTGGCCCAGAACCAGTCAGTCAAATGATTGTAAAATACATCAGTAAAGGAGCCACTACGAGGGGAGCAGTTGGTGCTGTAGAAATACATTTGACTTGATTTGACTTGATTTGACTAGTGGAGTCTGCAAACCAGCAAAATGTAAAATAACATTCAGCCAGTCCTCTTTCACAGTTAAAGGCTCAGAGATTTGGAATACCCTGCCATTAGAAATAAAAAACATTAATGGATTTTAAAGCTTTTAATACTAAGGCAAGACTATGGCTTAAACAAAGGCAAATCTGTGAACACTGAGAAACATGGGTTTAAAGAGTATACATATTTTCATTCATTTTGGTGTTGTTAATTGTTTTTTGTAGTCATTGTTGTTTCAATAACTGTAGAAGTTGTTTGTCTATGTCTGTCTTATTGTTAGTTTCTATGCTTGTATTAGACTTTTGTATTAAGTGTTTTATTTCTTAAAAGCCTAACCCTATGTCTAGAAGTCCTATATAGACTACATCTGTTGCACTTTATTTAAATGTAACAATGACGACAAAATAAATAAAACAACAACTATACCTGAACCTTCCAATACGTCTGAGGTGTGAGAACATCTCTCCACCGGGCACATATTCCATCACCATGTAGAGGTTTGAGTTGTCCTGTTAATCAAAGTGGGAAACCTTTAAGCAGGAGCGAAACAACTGATCACATGTTAAATGATTTTTAATTACAAATATGTAGTTGGCTGGTTATTTTGAGAGGTACTGTACCAACTGTAGCAGTGTGACAGGGGAACACAAAAGGTCTTTTGGGTTAGCATCAGGATGAAATTAGGGTGAAACATATAAAAACACTGGTAATGTGGTAAAACCATGTAGTTGGTTGCAAGAGGTGGGTGCCAGCATGTACCTTGAACGCGTACTCCAATCTGACGAGGAAGGGGAAAGAGACGGCCTGTAGTATTCTCTTCTCATTTAGTGTGTGTTCTATCTGCTTCAACTTCACCACCTGAAAGAAAAAAAACAAGGCACAATATGTGTATGTTATATATCATTTCCCAAATTCAATGTAAAGCAAAGCCACAAATACCCAAATGTTTTTTTCATGATTTGTGAGAGCTATGCCTAATTAAAACATTAATGCATGCAGACATGTTTTGTTTTAGCACAATTATCACTTTTCAAAGCATATTATCATTTACATCTTGGAATTGTGTCCGTCCTCCTCCGCAACTTGCACAGAATTAAAAACTTAATCTGTCAGAATTAACATCATGTTGTGTTTTATTTTTGTCTGTTGCAGCATAGTTGAAAGTGCAATTCATTTGACTTGAAAGTCAGGTGTTCAACGGCATTGCATCCACAAGCCATATTGTCAGAAAATCAAAGTCATAAGACTAACAACAGCAGACATCAAGGAAAGGAATGTCCTAATTTGCTAAGTCCTTGGTTTAAAAAGACTGTCAGATATTAAATTAATTATTTTTTTGGCGTCATTGAGCAAAGATTTCATAATAAACTTTCAACATATTGTAATTCAAGTGGTCTGAGAGAAACTAGACTTCTGCACCTCTTGGCTGTGTTTTGGCTTTAGAAAATCTAGCCATGACGGGAGACTTTGGCCAATCACAGGACATTTCAGAGAGAGGGCATTTCTACAAATTCAGATGCATGTGCACCTCACTTCAGATGGTGAAAGCCTGATTCAATGGTAGAAAATCCTGCAGAAAAAGTTGATATTCTAGCATTGGCAATACCTGCCTACACTGCAAAGCAACCCAAAAAAAGGAAGACGGACGGAGAGTTTAAAGAGAGTCTGACAATAATGTGTCAATATCGGCAAAGCGTTTCAGAAATGGAGAGAAAATGTTGCTAATAGTTTAACTTTCTGCTAACCGTAGCCAAAGGCTCAAGGCTGCGGTTAATTCAACTTCTCCCAGCTTTAACTCAATCCAGTTTCATCTGCATTACCACACAATGATATAACACCTGGCCATGACAGCTACTGATGAATTACCTACTGTATCTCAAGCAAGTTTCAAGTCTCTGCAAGTTCATTTGCATACTGTGCTGAAATATCTAAATGGAAAACAATGGCTACCTGTAAGGCAGTAAAAACACATTCACAAATCTGTAAATGCATGGCATGCTTTGGGAAATGGTCAGCAATGTACATGATGAGTAGCAGCATGTGGGATAAAAAAAAAGAAGTAAAAACACAGAATAATCCTTTAAGACCCCTGTGATGGACTAATAAAAGTTCAGCATACAGTGAGAAGAACAAAGAGAAGCTAAGTGAGCAGACATACAGGCAATAAGGAAAGTCTTACAGCAGTACAGCTGAAACAGAAACCTATTAAGCCGACTGTGTGAAATTCAAGGAAACGGTGTACTGCTACATGAGCAACGCAGAGGACACGCTAACCTCCTCCTACGACTCTCACATCAGTATTTAAAGATCGAAACTCTCATGTGAACGCCTCTGAGGTTTTCAATGATAACACAGTGCATGAGAGGAAGCGTGCCATTTCCTTTTTACGAGATACACAACATTTATGTATTTAGAGCATTTGTCAAGCATGCAGGAGTTTGCTTTTATACAGACTACCCTGATTTACAACACAAGTTCTTATGAGATGGGTAAACAATTTTCTTTCAAACCATACACTCACTTTTTGTTTGTCCAAGATCTTCATGGCGTAGAACTGGTTTGTTTCTTTATGTTTGACAAGCATAACTCTCCCGAATGAGCCAGTGCCCAGAGTCTTGAACCTATCGAAGTCATCCAGGCCAGTTGTGCTCTGAGGAAACATTATCAGTGAAGAAGACAGCAAACTCATGATTGAAATGCTTCATTTCTGCTTGGAAGTTTGGTGTGACTGCAGCTCTTATAGATGCACCTGGTATGATATTTTATCTCCATGAAGCTCAGAGTAAAAACACATAAGCAGAGTGGAGATATTTTTACAATTACAATTACGGAAATTAGTTAGCATTTTTGTCTCGAAGTTAATGGGTTTTTGGTTAGATACCTGAAAGAAGGTCTGTGGTTAATACAAGCTTAAGAGATTATCATGTTTTGTTCTACAACATAAAATATATGGTTAAATACCCCGCTCGTGAATTTAGAAGGTTTTGCGCATTTTTAAAAAGGCGGTTGCAGGACGCCCCGGTAGCTCTGGTAGAGTGTGACACGTACGCCCCATATAGCAAGTCCTACCGCAGCACCCCGGGTTCGACTGTGACCCTTGTCCCCTCTATCTCCCGCCCCCTTCCTGTCAATCTTCAGCTGTACTATAAAATAAGGGCAAAAAAACCCCACCAAAATAATCTTAAAAAAGGTGATTGCAGGCATGCCAGCAAGTGGCTAAATGAGACTGCAGAGGTTGTCAGGGAGATTAAACAGCATCGTCGGTTTAGTAGTGGTGACAGTGAAGTCATGCTACCGTGGTGTCATTCATTTATACAACACTAGCTTTTTACTTCTGGTGATTGCATTTACGCTTCAAAAATCATAAAAGTGGTGTTCATTTGTGAAGATTATCTTGCTGAACAAAATGTACAAGTATCATAAACTTTTGTTTGCCACAGAGCTTATTTTTTACAATAATCCAAAATCCAATGGAACCAGAGCGACGCTAACTACCAGGTTGGCCTACAAAAATATGTCATCCCTGCACCACTCTATTACGCAATCAGCTAGCATTCAAGTCGACAAGATCTGAGCCAGGAAGTGGCTAAGCACTATCAAACAAAATGTCCATATCTATCATTTTGCCTCATGAAAAACAGTCCAGTGAGTTAATGAACATTTGAATTCTACAGGGAACGACTTACCTGTGGTGGACACTCCCATTTTCTTAAAAAATCTTCTTTGGCTTTAGCTAAGAACTCTTTCACTATAAAAAGAGAACAAAGTGTGATTAAACAATCAGCATTTTGATACTCACACAAGGTCAGTTAAAACGTTGAGGGGAAATAAACTGGGGCAGTTTAACGTGTTTCAGGAAAAAAAAAAAAAAAGAAAAAAAAAGGCAGATCACATGTTCAGGGAAACAAATGCATTGTAACTAAGGTCAGGCAAATGTCAAGTACTGGGGATGCAGGACTATACTTGACAAAACAGCAAAAAAATACCTCCTAAACAAAACTCAAAACCACACGTCTAAGCAGGAACATTTTTAATTAATAAAGCGATGCAAAGAGCTCTTGTGGACTTTATAGAATTGGTCAATTCAAAAGCTATTCTGCATCCCTTTCAGGAGTAAGTGGGAGTAAAGGGGGGAGGCAATAATACTGGGCAGAGAAAAAAGACAAAATGCAGAACTGAGGCTACAGTGCAGGCATTAGAAAGACATTGCATTGCATTGTGAAAGTCACAGCAGACATGAGATGTCCAAAGTCACAGAGTCATGGCAGGTATCTAATGTCTAGATGGTAGTGCACTTGGTATGCAGTTGCTGATTTAAAAGCATACCTGGCATTGAAAGACTATGTGGTATCGGTATGTTAGCCTAATTATATATATCCTCAATCTTAGTCATATTTACATGTAGCATAATACAAGCCGTATAGGTCTAAACTGCAGAATAAACTTTCTCTCTGTGACTTAGGATGGCTCATGGAAAGATGAGCATACCAAAAGTCTCTACAGTTCACCAAGGGTTTGCAGGAACATTCACCCACATGGATGGAAATGATGGAGAAGAGAAAGAGAGGAAGAAATATTTATGAAGTGCTTAAAACAAGAACATTTGAGATTCAAGTGGTTTAAATGCAACACACAACAAAATGACACTGAAGAAGACAACGTAATGACCCGACAGACGTCAAAACAACAAGATTAATTTGGCTGGAACACTTATTTCTTCAATTGTCTATAAAAACTGTAGCTAAAACCAATAGTCAAGGTTTTTTAGTTCTTTACAGTTAAGCATTAAGAATTCATACCTACTGATTCTCCACAGTAGGTAGTCTACAATATTTAGACCTAACTTTGTCTTTCTTTCTTACCAGTACTGGAGGCTTTCACTATCCTACACTGAACAAAACATTGTTAAACTACAAACATCTGTCGCAAAGACTATAAAACAACAGTGATTGAAAAGACATTGTAAAAAGCACACATAAAACACATTTCATACTTGCAAAACAGTACACAAAAATGACAGGGCAGAGATATTAAGATGATGCAAGCGACTGATGCACCACGAATGGCCTGCTCTACAAAGCTGCTTGTACTGACGTCTCTGGTGGATCAAGAATGTGTGATTGAAGTTTGACAAACTAATGAACAACCGTGTACGGTACCCGGAAACCCCCCCAAAAACAAACATAATCAAACTAAAGGTTTAGCAAACCTATTAAAAGACCTGTACAATATAGACTAATACGCCACTTGGTTTATTTTATAAGCTTCATCTAAATTAGTCCTACAAACAAGAATTACAAACTGAGACATGTCCTGCTCAGAGCTGAAGATGGTGGCGAACACATTTTAAGTGTAAAAGCAACACGCCAAACTTACTGAACTTATCCCACATGATGGTGAACTCAGAGATATGAGGCACCTCACTCTCTAGTCCTCTCTGCTCTTGGCCAGTCTTACGACATCTATGGAAAAGGCGGCTGGCGAAGGATTGGTCCTTTCCTTGGGCCATTTTGAGACTAATTTCTTGATCTGTGAGTGAAAAGGCTCACTGGAAAAGTAACCGTTTTCAGACTGAAGACCAATGAGTGACACAAACTTCCTGTATGCAGGCCAAGTGCACTGCAATGCTTGGCTAACCGCATAAAGTTAAGCTTCCTGTTCAAGTACTCGTCTGCTTCAGTTTCAGCAGTCAACTGCATGTCTACTTTTTCTATGTGGTGTGGAAAACACGTATTGGTTTCCAATGCAAATGGTGATGTTTTTTTGACAAAGGTATACAAAGCAAGCAAAGCACAGAAAAAAGGACAGCCTCTTTAAGGTTATGTCAAAAACATTGCACAGCTGTGGTGCATTCAGAGTGCTGATAAGGAAACTGTCAGCCTGTAACACCCACTGACTGACTTTGAGAGAAGTTATCTGTTATTGTGCTCTCTGGTGGTAGCGTTTAACAACGCAGTTCTTCCAAGAGTTTTCCCCTATGCTTAAAGTCACCCTAACAAACTGACCCTCATGCTGCATACAGTACTTAAAAACAAAAATAGTGTGCTATAAATGTGGGTTTGTATTGGAGTTACAGCAGTCTGGGCCCCTCCGGATAATAAACTAAATATAACAAAAAAACAGAAATCTAAATGACATCAACAACGTAGGGCTGGGCGAGTAACCACATTTTATTTTCAATTACAATTTTGGCTTCCAACGATTATGAAAACAAGATAATCGCTAAAATGATTATTGTGCCACATTCTGTTTCACAATGATACTCTCGTTTTGTCTTGCGTTATAAATACAGTGCACCCCCTTTCCTTCACAGCTGTGTTCTTTCACCCATTTTCATTTAGTTACTGACTGAAATATGTTGAATATAGTTTACCAAAATGTTGAATATGTTTTCAGTAGGTTGTGTCAGTGCACTAACTTTACAACATAGGCCTAGTTGATCTTCTTTATTTTTATCAAATTTATTTTTTATATTATTTATCTAAATATATATATATATATATATATATACACATCATATATTATTTATTTATCTCTCAAGTTCAACAAAATCCACTGTTAAGAAAACATTAAAAAAGTTAAATAAATGCATGTTTCCAAAGTCAGTGAGTAATTGTGTTAAATAATTGTGATCTCAATATTGATCGTGATTATGATTTTTGCCAAGCAGCTCTACAACAATGTATTTCTGTAGCTTGCTGTTAGCACCACAGTGTTATTTTACACAACCCTCTGCCCCTCCCTGCAGAAACTACAGGTGGCTAGAGTCACACAAGACTGTGAGACTACATGGACTTCTGCCAATCAGAAAGCAGGTCAAGATCAGTGCTCTCCAGACAGTTTGGTGGATTAGTTTGGTCATTACTGACAGAATGCACACTAAACACAACAGAGTGCCCTCTGGCTACTACTTTCGAGTGATTTATAGAGCACTTCAGATTGCAAAATTTCTATTCAACAGGTGCAATTTGACTAGGACGGGAGCTACCTTTCCTTGATGTTATAGCATCAACAACAGCTTAATGTCACTGTAAGAAAGCAGCGAAGGCATTACATTTTGATTTACAGTAAACTTGTTGACAGCTGACTTGACACATCAGTCTTAACCAGGTTGGATGGGAAATGTTGCTAGCCATTTTGCAGCCCTAGACACTCCAAACACTTGTTTATTATTACCATCATTAGCCTGGTTTAACCACATCAAGCAGCCATCTGGTCAACTGATCAGGTACCTATTGCAGTGATCGGCCTTGTACTGCAGCTTTTAGTAGAAACCAATATTTGCTGGTGTTATCTGGCTCCAGGCAGCTCATATTAGCTCTTTGTAAACGAAACACGGTGCCTTGATAACTTCAGTTACACGTTAAACAGTGTGAACAATAAGAAACTCTTTCATTTCGTTGAGTGAAGGACCTCTCTTTGCATTCACTGCTATGGGAAACCTCCAAAGGGATGGTGACTGTCATCTGCTCAAATGCCACCTTCAATAATTAGCTAGCTGCATCATCGGTGGTACTGTTTCCAAGTGAGATAAGCAAACAGACACCATTACGAGGGAGCTAACACACCTTGTAAACTGCCCTAC
Organism: Heterobranchus longifilis; assembly: GCA_028570985.1. Classification (NCBI taxonomy): domain Eukaryota; kingdom Metazoa; phylum Chordata; class Actinopteri; order Siluriformes; family Clariidae; genus Heterobranchus; species Heterobranchus longifilis. The sequence continues at coordinate 7,880 of JAOVVB010268755.1, read as the reverse complement.
CAAAGATGGTTCTTCTCTGCAGCCCATATTACTGTAGTGTCTGCTAACACTGGACAACAACTGCTAAAGGCTGCTCTCTCCACTGACTTTATGATAAGCAAGCTGTACAGCTAACGTTAGATAACAGGCTAATAGGCTAGCTGGATGTTTTTCAGGTACTCACCGCTTTCTTGCTCATTGCCTTTCTTGGCAGTTGCTGTGTTTCCCATCGTAGGAAGACAGGGCGATGCACAGCTGGCTAGGAGCGATGATGGTGGCGGTTAGCTAACAGGGTCCTCCGTTAGCTAGCTAACAAATTTCAGCTTGTGCTAGCTGGTTGGCTAACAACAAGAACAACATTAATGTCTTATCTTTGTGGACAGAACCCTCGACGTGCTCTGCTAACCGCCCTGTTGATCTTTATTTACAATGTCCTTTGTCGTTCAAGTATGCCTCCGCTGGAATGAAAACATGATCCAGACTTTTCACCTCTGCCTGCTGTCGTTTTGTGCTGCGTTCAGGGCATATGGGAATACCTAGAACTAGCTTGATGGGTGAAATGCAGCCTTCAAGTGCCGGTCGGAAATCACAAATATTTGATTTATTATGTAAAAGTTGTTGTAGTCACATGTCATATTTAGCAATTATTATTATTATTAATAAAGACAAACGGTCTAATTTTTGTGTCTCATTACACACACATGAAGGCCCGAAAATACACATACATGCACAAACAAGACCTATAATAAAGTCCTTGTTCATGAAATGAATAAATAATCAATGTATTATTATTATTATTATTATTATTATTACTACTACTACTATTACTACTACTACTATTATTATTATTATTATTTATATATTTTATTATTTCTAAAAGGTACAATCACACTAAATATATAGGTAATTTTATCGTGTATTCATTCAAATATGAAGCTAAGTGAGAAGACAATGTCATTTTGAAAAATGAAAATGGATATTAATATTAGAAAATGTTTAGCAAATAGCAACACATTTTATTGAGATCTGAGACATTATGGAGTCCCGAAATGTCTCAGTATTATTCACGTTGTTTGGTCATCCATTATGTTTATTTATTATAAATATTTTCAAACAATTTCTTTTAACTTGTTCAGCATTGAAACACCACCACCACCACCACCATTAATAACGTTATGGCCTTTGTTAATGAGTATTAATATAGCAAATAAAATACAGCAGTATACCATATGTAAATATCCAGCCAATTGTAACAGTTAAGAATTCGGATTAAAAAAAATGAAGTGATTCAATCTTACATTTTGCAAGTGTGAATTATGGTTTCTGTATTTCCAATGAGTCTTGAATGTGGAATTTTTGACAGAACTGTTACAAACAACTTTGCGGACACAGGAAGTGATATTACCCTTCAAAGTCAAGTGTTTTTGACTTTTCATTTGAGGACATGAACAAAAAATCTTTGTGATGAAAGGCATTAGCAGTTGCTGGGAACTTTTCAATAATAGACATCTCAGAGTGAACAAAGGTCAACTGAATAGGTAACTGCCAATCAGTTATTTATAATACAAATGGAAAAAACCCTCTAATTCTTAATCTTGCCTTACCTTTTGAGCATTAATTGTGATTCAATTTACATATGCGTTGCAGGTGATATGGTAATGCCTCACAGGGCATGACTGTTAATTATTAGTGCACATATGCACTTTAAAATGTAAAAAATGATAAGTTAGTTAAGTTAGAGTTTTTTTTTTTTTAATCAAGAAACCTATTATTTGACAAATTGTTCCAGCACATCTGGGAGGTGAGCCAGGCTATAGTGGGCCCACTACGCTGCACTCCTTCTTTCTTCTAATGCTTTTTATTGTGTGAAACATATTGAATTACTTTGTAGGAAAAGTGCTATATAATGTTTAACTTTTGTCTTTAATGTTTTGTCTCAACCCAACAATTCTGTTTCCAGTCATGTTAGCAAACATTCCTTAGAAATCGTTGCATGCCTTGATCTCCCTGGGGTGCTCTTTAGTAGCTGATGTCAGCTCTGAACTCCAAGGGGGCACATGGCCACAGAATTACCCTACAAGGATCAGGAGTGTTACATCAGAATACACAATTTTAACAAAGACATACACCTGTGGGACATTGTGTCACTTAGTGTGCTTTTTTCATCAAAAGCCCATTGTTGAAAAGTGCTTGTTAGCCAATTTTAGGACTTCATTGTCTTTGAGGTGTTTAAATAAATGAATAAATGCCTGAATACAATAAGTGTGAAAAATAAAAACATCTAAACAAACCACTGAAACAAGCAAAAGTACTGTAATCTCAGGTAATACAGGCTGCTACAAACAATTACTTTCAATATGTCTTTTATTTTCTAGATTAATCAATTCATTGTTTGGTCTAATGTCAGAAAATAGTGAAAAATATCCATCAATTTTTCAAAGTCCAAGGTGATGTTTTTAAATGTTTTATCAGTCCAAAACCCCAAGTTATTCAGTTTAATATGATATAAAACAGAGAAAAGCAGGAGCTCTCAATATTTGAGAGGCTGAAAACAGCATTCTCTGCCATTCTCTGCCATTTTTGCATGAAAAATGATGTCCTACTTTAATGACTAATCAATTATCAAAAGAGTTGGCGACTAGTCGTCACAAAACATTGATGTCAAAGAACCAATAACAAAGTGGAAACAATTGCCACGGTAAGAAAAATAAATGATTAATTCAATTGAAGATGATTAAAGTAAAGAAAAAACATCTAAACCAATGCTTTGAACTGGTTTAAAACCTTGATTTTAGTTTAGTTTCTTTTGACTGAAATTAATTTGACATAAACTGATATTTGGAAAATGTATGTAATTCACATTAATAGCAAAGCAGGAGTTGGACACAGTTTGAGGAATATTCCCACGTTATTACAGCGATAAATTAGGTAACAAGAAGTGAATGGCACATTAATGACCTCTGAGCGGGACGCACCCATAATCACTGGCAGGGTTGTTTTTTAGCACCATGGTCAGCGACACAGTTGCTAGGTAGCTTCCCTGTGTTTGTATCAGCCAGCGAGTTGTGGAGGAAGAGCTACGTTAAATAATGACCTAAAAGGTGTACGACATATACCTCGCAGCTTCGGTAAGACTTTTGTTGTCACTCACAACTAGTTAAGAGTTACAAATAATATGTGCTGACTTAACGTGTACATCCTACAGTACACCAAACGTCACGTTGGTACCAGACTGAGAAGGCAAAGTTCAGCACTTCATTCAGCCCCCCCTTTCCCCCGGAGCAAAGAGCGAATGGTTTAGCCCATGGACTCGCTCCAGCACTCAGCACACAAGAGGACTACAAGATACTGATTTTTGTGTCTGTCAACCAACGTCAGTTTTCAGTAGTAACGCCGTTACACAACATAAACACAGTTATATTCTGAAAAATATTCTCGGGACAGGACTGGTTCTTTAAAGAGACCCAAGTGTCTCACTTAACGGCGGCTGTGTCGGTCGGATGAGACCAGCAAAAGAGCTGCACTGGGATAAATAAGGTAACGTTAACGGGCTACTTCGCTTTCGCCTCTCCATCCTTTGCTAGTGCGGCTAAGCTAACTTACAGTAGCCCAGGGTCATTATGTTTTATTTGAATTATTAGTCGGCATCTCATTCAGGAATTTGTTATGGAATTTTGAAGCGACATTAAATTAAAATGCCCTCGTGTGCAGGACAGTTAAACGTTAACGTTGCAGTTACGCTACATTAGCAGTTAACTGCATAGCAACATTGCCAGATTGTTTCCTTGTGTGATCGGTCCACCTGACCTATAGAAGTGGCTAGCAACCTACCGTTAGCTACCGCTTGCTAGCAACTTATTCCTAGCAATAATACACCTGCTAAGGCTTTGTGTCATTTCATTTGTGAGCGCCACCAATTTCCTGAAATAACCTGATATCCAAGATATTTACATGCGAGGTTTAAGAAATCCATTTTGCGCTAATCCTGAAATACAAGCAAGATCTGTTAAAGGGGATGGCCTACTATCCTTTCAGTGATCTGGAAGATACCATATTGACTGCTATACAGTCTATGTGTGACACGCAGGTCTCCTCGCTGCTCTTTCAGTAGCATGGCTTCTTAGCTCAGGCGAGCTGTGCATGTAAATAAATCTGTCTTGGCATGAAAGGCTATTGCTGACGTGTAGCTGTGGATGTTCAGAGCCTGCTTAATTACACGAGGGATGTGTTGTTTGAAGATCCATTTGATTTAGTCTGGTCTGTTTGTAGTCCAGTGTGCCACTTACAGACCACATGCTGATAGAGCACCCGACCATTCCTAAAAGAGCAGATGGATTACATAATAATAACAGCATAACATATGAGTATAGATGGCATCCTGCCTCCTGGACTTAACCCAGAGATAAGGCTATTAAGAAGGATATGATATGTGTAATCTTTCATTTTCATACAGGCTACAGATGGCATCCTGATGTTTTTGGTTTAATACAGGATATTCGTTGCAACATTGCACCTACAATGTCTAAGCAATTAGGTTTGGTTGCTATTTGATACAGGTTTACATTCTTGAAATCACATGCCATATGCACAGCAGTTCACACATTTGATTTACTTTGAACAAACACTTATGTGCACATTATCTCATTATGTATACCACATTCATTTTACATTCAGCTTGCATTCAGCGTATTCATTTGCAGTACTGTCTACACAAATTTATATTACTTCCTTTATATTTATTAGTTTATATTTGAGCCCTACACATTTTTGTCTTAGATTCAGATTTTGCTTTTATTTGTCTATCTTTCTTTTTGTAGTTATCTAATAGGGCTGCACAATATGAGGAAAATATGCAATAACATTGTTGAATATTGCAATAACGATATTACTTGTGATAAATAAACAGTCATATCAGTTCTGCCTTTCTGCTGCTTTCAGTATTCTGCTAAAATACAACAAATTGCTTGTTGAATTAAAAAAAACTGAAAGGAAGTTATTTCTGACATTTTATTGAACAAATTGAACATTGAACTGAACACACAAGGCACCATTTAAAAAAAAGAATGGTAGTTACATTTTAAAGAGCAGTTTTCTACCAATACTCTCTTTCAACTAACTGAGTGTTTTTCACAATATTTCGCAGTCTGTGTTGATATTGTGATGACGATAAAAAAAAAAAAATATTGTGCAGCCCTATTATTTAATGAGCATTGTTGGAGGGTGCCTGAAGGCCCAAGGTTTTCATTGCATTCAATGACTGCTTCTGTAATTGTTGTGTACATGACCTAAATAAATAACTTTAACTTGAGAACTTAAACATTGTTGACACCCTAAGTTATTTGCTCCACTTTGTCTTACAGAAAATAAGGTCAGGCAAGATTGTAGTTAATATAAACAGTCAATAGCATTTCTAAGGCAGCAATTTAATTTTACATTTGACCATTTTGCCTGCATCACTGTAGATTCCCCATGATAAAGTTAAGCTTAGCATTCAACTGTTTGTTGGTGTATTTCAGTACCCCGTGGGCTGACAGCTCCCACACTTCTTGTTCCTCCTCTTATCTGGAAGAAGGCACAAAGCCAGAGTTGGGTCACTGGTTTGAGCTAATTTTAGATCCACTGGCAATTCTAAACCAACCACTTTCCTGTGAGAGTAGTCCACAAACTCAGCTATCATTTTTCATGGGAGGACAATGTGGTGGTAGTGGCCAAATAGATAATGATAGAAATAGTTTTTACAAAAGGGATCTTACAAGCTATACTGTATTTTTTACGCTTTGAAGGTGTGCACAATCACATTGGCACTGTGCCTTTTTAAGTATAAGAAAATGTCCAGTGAAAAGCCTTTATACTATTTTTATGACAAAAGGTCCATTTTCTACACGGAAATTATTTTCTTTACATTTGCTTTTCAGTCAAAGATGTATAATAGTACAACGTGTCTCCATTATTAGCCAGTGTCTCTGCCCTTTCAAATGGTTCTATACATACCCTGAGGTCCTTGCACTGCTGTAATGGCAAGACCGGGGCATACTGCATACACGGAAAAAAAACTTCTGTCTGCAAATCCTGCTGACATAAGGCTAAGTGGTGTTTCCCCAAGCCTCTCTATTGATTCTGTATTTGACGACTGCTTTCAAGACATAGTTTCATGTAAGGCAGGGAGAACATAAAACAAACCCTCCAGGGAAGTACCGCTGGTTGTTGAAGGGACTTGTGTAATAGGTGTCACACCGCTTGTCATGAATAAACAGTCTACTGCTTTGGTTAAGCTTTTCCTTTGGCACACTTCTTGTAAAGCTATTTGTGCTGTCCTTTTGGATTTGCTTTTGAATAAAAGGGAGTATGTTTTGTTTTTGAAGTGCTACTGCCTTTTGATAGTGGGATAATATCAGTGTGAAGATGACTTTCTTGGTAGAGTTTTGAACTAGAACTACTTTACTTCCTGATATTGTTTCAGTAAATGTTTGTGTGCAGACAACATACATATTCCTGAGAGAGAGAACCAAGACGTACAGTAATGTGACACACAAATTAACAACTTGTGCATGGATAATTAGGGGACACTTCTGCATAACAACGCCCTGAAAGACAGACATGCTTTTGTCATGCATTTAGGGTCTGTGGGGAAAGAGAGTGATGCAGATGAGCAGCATGAAGAGCTGACTGTACAATGAAGCCTTTCTGTGTTGTGTGTGTGTGTGTGTGTGTGTGTGTGTGTGCGTGTGTGTGTGTGTGGCAAAGGGGAAGGTCATGAAATCAGCATAGTTCTGCCTGTTCAGCTCTGCTGTGGTGGCCCTCTGGCTCACTCTGTTGGAGAAAAAGTGTTATTGCATCAGAGGATTAACAGTAGATACTCTACTTAGTGGAAGGGATTTAGTGAAGATTTAATACTTCACTGAAGGATTAATTGTGGTGATGCTAGCAGTAAAATATATTGGCATGTAATTCTTTCAAAGTCTGAACCCATTTTGTGGATGTTGTCATGTTGTATTCCCCACAATCTTTACAAAAAGTAACCAGAAGGTTGATATAAACTGAAATGCAAAAATGGGGAAAAAAAGACAGCAGTCACAGATGCTTCAGCATAATACAGTAACTATATGGGACAGTGTCGTAAAATGTCATTATTTTCATATTATGCATAAATTGTCTGTGCTTTTAAATATTTAAATATTGCATATTTTCTATTTTATTAGACAGGAACTAAAATGACTGCAGCGTTAGAAAGAGTATGGCATGTGACTGAGTTCAATTCAAACCTGTGACGTCACAACAGGATGTCCTGCTTGAGTCCCTCTATCAGTCAGTGATAACAGTCACTCTAATCTGGTGTCCGGTTACGCTGAAATCCCATTTCTATCATGTGAATGCAAGTAAAACTAGGCCGTCTTGCAGCTGATAACCACCACTGCCACAAAGACAAATGAGCAAAACACAGCAGAGGCTTTCTTTGCTGGGTGATCCATCAGTGCACTACCAAAGGGCCTCAACTTTGACCTTATATGGTAGTCAGGCAAACAAGCCTATATAAATCTGTGTTGACATTTTACTCTAAGAGATGCAAGGAAAGAAATGTAATCAGATTATCAGAGAAGATATTTGAAAACTGCAATTTCTATTTGCGAATGTGCTTTCAGTTATTGTGGTCCAAGCTTAAACATACAATATGTAATTTTCTGTTGCTAGGAGCCTCTAAATCAAAACAATAAAAAACGTGATGTTGCAAAGTAGCATGGTATCATGGGAGTTGTTGTCTTCACCACCATTGCGCCATAGCAGTCAGTTTCTACCAGTTATAGGATTCCTTCAATGTTCATCGAGAGGTTTTTACCGGGAGCCGAATTATCCGCAGAGGTCTCCTCCTCTCCAAAACAAAAGGAGATTAAAACCGGTAAAAA
>JAOVVB010268744.1:0-18361 GCA_028570985.1 Heterobranchus longifilis | reverse complement strand
CGGGGGGGGGGGGGGGGGGGGGGATAATATGATTTTAGGCCTAAACGAGCATTTCTGAAACTTGGTGCTCATAATAAAAATAAATATGTAGAAATTTAGAAACGTTAATCATAGGCCTACGTGTGTGCTCCCTTAATTCGGGGCGAATGCAGTGCATCATCTGTCATGTATAACGAGTAAGCTATAGCAGTGATATGTATTTGCAGCATGTTATTGATGTGAAATAGTTATAAGTCATGTTCTGCGGGCCACTTTTTCTGTAGGTGACTTTTTTATATATTTTTTTTCTGAACAAATCAAAAGCGAACACAACCTTTTTGACACAAACGTCTACAAAGAATGTATTATTATAATTATTATGATTATGATTATTATTATAGCCTATTCTTATTATGATTATTATTATGATTATTAATATTATTATGATTATTATTATGGAAGGACGGAGGGCCTATTAGGCCTACTAAATGTACTTGCTCCTTGCAACGTGCTCAATGTTGTCCCTTTCCTTACCTTGTACTCGTGTATAACTTTGTAAAATGAAATGACATATGTTACTATTTGCATCCTGTTTGAGGATCCCTTATCGCTATGTAATAGTGCGTTTTGTTATTGATCGTCGTGTACAATATCGCATTCCATATAGCCTATTTGTGGTTGCAAGGGTTGGAAATGTAGGCCTATTATATTATACTCCCAAGGAAGGATATACTCCCATAAATGGTATGCAAGAAGTTTTACATACATGACATTTAAAGAAACCCTGTTTCAGTGTTATAGTGTTTGTTAGCGTTCTTTTATTTCGTCCCTCATTGCATTCCCTTCTTTGCGCTTGTAAGGATTGCTACGTTGTCTTGTAAAAGTAATAATGATATGAATGTATATGCGTAAGGTCTTCAATAAACAGAATATTGAAACGTTTATGGTGTTACCTCAGTCTGTCATTAGGCTGCCTCTCTGAATGTTCTGCTTTAAAATCAGCTTTTCTGAGTGCTGACTGGTGGCATTATTTTATTAGACGTGACCTGTAACACAGTTCAGAAATACACGTGTCCAGTGCAGTGAAATTAACATTAATGGGACATTTGGAAGTATTTGAGAGGGTGTTTTGTTGGCACATAATTGTACATGCTGTGAACTATAATCAATAGGAGCCCACACAGGTTGGCCTTGTTTTATTATGGCCATTCAGATACAAAGGTAGGCTATAGTTATGATATATTTCCATGCAAAATGGCGGCCAGATGCATATGCTAAACCCCATCTTGCATTGAATATTATTTCTATTTTATAGCAGTCTAGAGCACTATAACAACAACTACATTAGTTTTAGGGGGAAAAATATTTTTCACCTTTTTCTGAAGTCTCCTGGTTTCCCTTGAAGTTCGCCCTAATCAATGTCACCGGTATGCTACAAGCCTATAACGGCGCAGCTAAACACGCAATAGCTCTGTAAAGCAGTAATAGGGTTACACCCCAGTGCTCCATATAGTCGAGCCTCTTGGACTGACTGTGCATGTAGCCCATCTTCTGGTTTGCATTAGGGATTCAAACGTATCAAAACATGGGTTACATGCACACACATCAGATAGAAATGCTTTCACAAGTGGCATACATCTTAGCAAACGACACACCCGGTTGTATAGTAAACCCGTATCTAAACTCCACAAAGCTCTCCCTACTGGCAAGGAAGTGTAAAACAATGCAGGGCCGTGTAGTGTTTTCCTATCAGCTAACTAAACGAGCATTAATGCGTTTGTCCTCTGAGCTTCCAGTCTCAGTTAGGTGAAGTAGGCCCACTGGAAACTGTTGTGCTGTCTCCATGTTGAGATCAGATGTTGCCTTTTCAGTGAACTGTGAATGGCCGCTTCTGCAAACGGCCTTCCTGAGCTGGTCTGTCACAAATGCACATGTAAGATGATGTGTGCTCATTATTTAACACAACCCTCTTGGTGCTGTATTAACTACCGACTTGAACGCGTCAATTAATATATATTTAAGATTCAGTGTAATTACGACAAGACAGATATGGCTTTGAGCTGCTGGAAGTATTGCTTCAGTACTCTTCTATCTCATAGTAGCTACTGTAGTGATGCTGGAATAAGCCTCTGATATTTGTGCTTGTTTACCTTACGCCAAACCTCCACCTTCCCCAAGTGAGCTACAAATACCCTTCCTATGTATTAATCAACACCATGCGTAATAGCCTTGTGTATCATATATACAGTACATGTAAAGAACTAATATAAGAGCTGCAATATGAAAGAAAAGGGCCGTCTGGGCGCGCTGCTATTCGATCAGGCACAATGCGTCAGTTTGCAGGTATCAAAATATAATAATTATAAAATGCTGTTGATATATTTAAATATTATGAACAAATCATGCTTGCCTCAAATGTTTTTGGAATATACCATATATGTCTAAAATGAGACTAGACATAAATGTATGGCATCCGCTGGGTTTATGGGAAAAAAATCTCTATGTACATTTACGCATGTGATTAAAGGTCATTTTTGGAGAATCCTATCAAATGAATGACAACCTAGAATTTGAACATAGATGTCAGAGGAAATAAGAGCATCTGAATTTGAACCGTTCCATTCGTACAGTAAGAGAAATGCAGGCGTAATGTTTGGGCATGCACCCTTTTACGCACAGATGACAACATGTCCGTATGTGTTTTAATCCAAGGAATACACAGTGCATTCGTTATGAAGCGGCGCCAGGCAGATGCAAAGCATAACCAGTAAGTGTACCAAGTATTTGCTGCCATATGATAATAACTAAGACTATGAAATAATACTGTGGAGATCTGAAATTGCGTGTATTGAATTTGATCATCCAGAGGACATCATTCATAACAACTCCAATCTTCTTAGCCTATCAAACGCGCTGTTGACCATGAAAGGAGATAAACTAGTGTCTTATGTTTGTGTGTTGCCTTGTTAAATGGGTTAGAGGAGAATAATAGTTTCAAAATGCACCATGACGCTCCTGACTGTACTGTAGTACCTCAGCCATTATTTGTAAAAGGAATCTTCAAGGTCAATTATGTTGCAAATATTGTTAAAAACCTTTAAATGACTTCAGGAAACCTTGTCCGTATGCGCGCTTTTGAAATATAAACATTAACAATTGTAATAAGTTAATTAGGTTTAATTGTGTATATTTTTAGTTTTATACGCCTTTGTGCTTGTAAAAATTCACAAAGCAATCTGGTGATATGGAAAAGAGAGCGAGAGAGAATACCATATTTACCAGGATGTGTGATTTGTAAATGTATATATAAATTATAGTAGTTTAGCGTTCAGTTAACTGAGGAAAGTGTAAACTTAAATTCACAGCAGCGACAATTTGCATAATTCGTTAATACAAACGTAGTTTGACAACAAGAAAATTTGTTTAATCATCTAAACCACACAACATTGAGCACAGCGTGAATAGTCTTTGCTACCAACATTAAATAATGCAATCCACAGTTTGTGCTTTTACAGGCCAGTTAGGTGATTCTTGTGTAAAACGGTGGGATTATTTGGACTGACTAACATGGCAGCCTGCTCTGTGGACGGTGCCAAACGGATATCTGAACATGTCGTTTTAACTTGAACTTCGAACCAGACTTATCTGCTGATGTTACGCCTGACTTTTCTGTGTATCCAATTTCTTCATATATTTCTGTCCTTTAATTAGATTTTTTTGCTTGTGACAAATAATATTGTGCTGGAAACGTTTTTAAGAGCTTTCTCGTCCAGTAAATCACTAAACATTGCACTGCGTCTTTACCTGCCACCCCTTCTCCTCAAAAGCTAAACATGATCACTGCACAACAGCTAATATTAGTTTCCACTTGTTTGTCTTGTCTGTATTCTAATATAATTCACTCTATACAAGATATAGGATGTAATTTTAAAAAAGAAACCTCAAAAGTAACCCTTGTGGAGAACCTCAGGATATTTAGATTGTAAAACAGGATGAAATCTCAGTTGGCTTTGCAGGTCTTTACAATAGGTCTTTCACTGCTCTTGAGCACTTTTGACTTTGAGACTGGCTAAATCTGTTTATGGCGTCCTGTCTCCGCGTCCCAAAGGTCAGTGAGCTTCACAGTGCCCTTCGCAGAGAACTTGTGTGGCATGTGGTCTACGTCCCCCGCCACCCCTCTGCCGTTTATGGTACGAAGCTGGCTAGAGAAATAGAAAGCAATGTTATTCCTACTAAAGTGTGTGTGTGTGTGTGTGTGTGCGGGGGAGTGTAGAGTGTGTGGACGTGCGCGAGAGTGCGGTGTGAGCGTTTTGAAGGAGAGTGTTAATGTGATATAGAAAGAGAGGATAGGTAGAATGCTTAACATGAAAGATCCATATCGTTTCAGAACGGCTATATATTGATTTTGACATGATTTGAAATGAGTTCTCATATGAGCTCAATTTTTCTGAAATGTACTGTCTTATCAATTTGTTTTTCAATAGCATCGCACGTCAAACAGCCCCTTAATACGGTGTGTGAAGGTTTCATTGCTACCTTGGAAGAGCCGGATTCCTCTTAGACCAGTTGTCCCTGGTGGAAAGAATTTATTAAAAATTGATTGGGGTCGCGATTGCAAATAAGTAGCGTTTTCATTTTTGTTTGTTATTGTAGCTTCATTGCCATTTTTCATTTTGTATTTTTGAAGTCGTGTGATAACATAGTAACAAAGCAGCGCCTGAATTGGTAATACTTACACAGTATTAATTAATCTGTTTCAACGTTTTGAATACATCGGTTGATTTCTCTCTGTTGATTTTCTCTCTGCCCATAGGGCATGCTTGTTAGATGTGTATTATTATGGAGGGGGGCTATCCTCTCCAGGCCGACGCTGAAGGTCAAGTATGCAGCACAGAGCTGCACAACCGGCGGTGCCTCCTCAAGGCTCTTACAATTTAATAACAAGATGGAAAATTCTATGTCACCTGTTCAAGTGTGTCCGGTATCGGTTCGGGGCACATTCAGTGTAGCCTTCTTTTTTTTTCTCTAAGAATATAAATATTTTTATATGCAGTTTCAAAGGTCTGCTCTGAAGAAAAGCTTGGAAAACCTGCAGCTCAGACGACAAAGCAAATAGTACTAAGTGTTTGAGCAGGCATTTCAACGATATCTGAGTCTGTAGGGTAAAGCTTGGAGCATCTATTTTGGGTCCACATACTGAACCACTCCTGTGCAAGGCCAGCACAAACTAAAATAATGCACTTTGACCCCCGGTGCGAAAAGAACCAACCAGTGCGCACTTTGTCTCAATTGAAACGCACGTTCTAAATACAGGTTGAATTCGCACTGATTGGACATGGAAATAAATATGCAATTTTAGGCACTTATTCAATATGTCACCTAATTGCGCCCCTGTATGCACATGCAAACATTTCAAGACTTTAGTTACAATAGACATAGATTTGACCAAATAATAATAATAAAAAATACCATCAAGTGAAACGCTCGCTTCTAACGTCTGATAATATCTGTGTATAATTACTGCACATACGCAAGTTATGTCAAAATATGATCAGACTCAGATTTTGTTACCATTTTCTCATTGTCACCAAACTACGTACATTACCTGTAAGTCAACACATTCCAAAACTAACCATTGCGTAATGGTTCGCAGGCCGTGCGTAATTTTGTGCCGTCTCGTGCGTAATTTCCGAAACCTGTCAAAAGCAGTTTAATTAGGATAGTTAATCAACCCTGAATTGTTTTCCAACACTGGGGATATAATCCCTGCTGATTTTAAAAGGCGATTCGGATATTTTAGGAGATTAACTATGCATATAATAGAGGTCTAATACAGGCCGCGTCTAAAAATATCTTTTTGAATATATCGGCATGTGACAGGCCATAGCCTCAAGTGCATTCTGCACAAAATGCTCTTTATTTTGACTGCTGTATAGTTGTATTAACCGTGAAACTAAGAGCCCCTCTATCAAAACATCATACATAAGCTTCTTTTTTTTTTTTTAAAACCTTATCTAGAATTAGTCAAAATACACTGTTTACTCTCCCTCTGCACAAAGGACTTCCAGATTTTTCCAGGACATCTAAATAACATAGGAGCTGAAGCCAGCAGTCACTATTGGGCGATTTCTTGAGATGTGCAATCATTTAATACTTCTAATAAAAAAGTTAACACATTGTTGTGAAAGCTTTATGTCCTAGTGGTTGAAAGAGAAATACACTCTGGAGATTGCTCTAAATGTAACAGCAACACACATCCTTATCTTGTAAGCTATTGTTGCGACCACAAACGCTTCACGCTAGGTGCATTCACTGAGACCTCAGTAAAAAAAACAAAAAAAACAAGGCTCTTTAGTGTTGCTTGAAACTGTTCGCAGCTCATACAGCCAAGTTTAACTGCCCGACTTACATCCAATTAAACTTATCTAGGCCATGAGGGGACAGTAATATGATTACACAGGCTTCCCACATTTAGCCTTGACTTCAGCTAACTGTGCAGCAGTGTCTTGGTGAACTGCACCCATTGTGCGTGTGACTCTGTGTTTGTGTGTGTGCTGAGTGTTGTATCATTTGGCACAGGATTTATCGACGCAGAGCCAAAACACTATTTAGGAGCGCCATTTTTGAACTGAGAGTTCTTAACAAGAGGGTGACACCTAGGTTAACCATTGTAATTATGGTGCTAGGTAGCAATACATAGCTTAAATTCCACAGACACAGTCGTAAAATTTGTACTGAACACTGATATTTAAGCAAAGAATGGTAACTGTTTGCAACACCTTGTCGTTGGAGTTCTCAGCAGAACATTTTGACTATTACTTAGACTAGTTGGGACATATTTACAATATTGTTTGTCATTGTATTGGATAAGTGGTGACTTATAACTCAGGCCCCTTTGCGTGCAAACTCTGCATACTTAGCCTGCTCATTTGGTGCAACCAAATCAAGCTTTCCTGGGTCCTACTGCTAGCGGAATATCAGCTGCTGGGAAAAATTAGCACATGGTAAACCTTGTTTTTGACTGATGGTCAGAGCGCACTAAGGCGAGAAAAGACAGTGTTTTAAACCCTCGGAAGGCGGATATTGCCAAGTGATGGGACGTTGACTGGTCATATTTTGTCACATTATGACAAACGCTGCAACTTAAACGCAGTCAGGAGTACTATTTCCAATTTGTTTAAACGCCTTAATTCCTCTGTGTAGTATTTTAAACTACTCTTTCGCATTTCTCAGCCGTCTTGATTAGCAGCCCTAACTTTTGAATTTTATTAGTACATCACTTATTCATACCCTCACATTACTTATTTATACCGCGCTAATACGCATCATTGAAATTATTATGATGAGGAAATGATTTTACAATATTGTTTTGGACTGTCTGCTTACTGGAATAAAAAGTTTGTAGTTTTTATTTATTGTTATTGTACATTTTAAATTCTACAGATGATATAAGCAGAGTAATGTTCACATGCGGATATATTTTAATTGTCGTAATTCTGATTTTTTTTAAATTATAGGCCAATTAGCATGGCGGCTTTTCAGTTTTTAGGAATTCAAATTCAAGCCCTGTGTTTTATCTTTTTTAATTACACGGTATGCTGTATATTTCGTACAGTTAGAATAGGAAATGACACTTTGATGTGTGAATTATTATTGTTATTGTTATGCAACTACAAAACACTAATACCGCAGCATGTGTCGAGCATGTGCCCATGCTCCACAGGCCAGAATGTTTATACAAATATTTCCATAGCTGCGGTTGTTTATCTACCAAAAAAAAAAAAAAAAAAAAACTCCAGCAGCTGTTCGTCACAATACACTAATACACATATATTTGTTTTTTTTTGTACTGTTTGTGATATTCACAGTCGCTTTTATTTTGATTAATTTAACTCGAATGTTAATCCTGACAAAAAATGTCAAAACACAGAATTTGAGGCTTTTAGTAGGCTATCATTAGTGGTCTAAATTGCGATGTTTCTTAATAACGGACACCCAAAACCAAGTTGCGGAAAATGCGTTATGGTGTTCGGTGTGGAAATTCATCTCACTCGTGTTTTTCTTAATTATTTTGTTTTGTTTTAAGTTGCAGAATATATAGTTGCTGAAATCTAAATTCCTCTCATTCTTAAGGTTTATGGTTTTCTATAGAACAAAGGGATTTAGCGTTACTACAGCCATTCGCAGTTTTATGGTGGACGTAGAGAGGATTTTAGTGGTCAAATTCAAGTGCTGTGTCTGGACAGCTGTCTGCTTTCTTTGTACTTGGATGCAGGATGCATCATGTGAGACAACCTTTTGTCTGTACGGGTAGTAAACAAGCTAATGCCAATGCCACCTTTTTCACAAATACGCCTGCAATGGACTCTCATTTCCAATGCTGAGGTCTGGTGATGTTGCTTGTTCTCCCCCTTGTTGTTGGAAATCACCAAAGACACAAACTTTGTTTTCCATTATTTTCTTTAACAACACAGGTGTCCTATAAGTGATTATAATAGGACGATTGTGTTATTGGACTGTTGGATAATAATTCAAAAGTCTATTGCAACATTTAGGAAGTAGCCTATAATCATAAACAATGGGCCATCATATTAATTTCACCTTGTGATAGTATCAGTTAGTCTATAAAGAGAGGAATATGGCCCTCAACAGTATAATTAAAAGTTTACAATGACGCAGGAAAGAACACGCAGGCGCATCTTTTCTCCAAACCATTCATTTATTACATTTTATTAAAAAAGAAAAGAAAAGAAAAAGTCCGGAGGACATGTCTCTCTTTTTAACAGTCACGCACAGATAAATGTTGACATTCTGGTGGGAAATAAAATGATCACAGCAGCTTGGAACATCAGCTGGGACTTATTTAATTTGAGAGGGAAACGTCGGGTACATTCATACTTCTTGGTCAATAGGCCCAGTCAGACTGGCCTATAAGCAGCCGTTTATAAAGAGACTAATTGTTGCTCTGAAGCTTATAGACGAAAGCTCAAACCCAAAACATTTAATTTGATCGACTAGTGAATCCAATGAGACATCATATCCCAACATATCAATTTGGATATTTTCAGAGTAAGAGGCTCACACATTGCGGAGATTTTCTGGGCGGTGTTGTCAATAACCACTCCAAAGTAAATAATGCTGCATCCAGCAATTTGAGGGGAGTAATTACGTTTTTCAGAGTTTATGTTTATGTCACCAGTGCGCATTTTCCCACTGGAGGAGATGCACGGTCCCAGTGCTTCACTGGTACTACTCCTGCGGGGACTCCAGGGATTTGGGTCTTGAATTGCGCAGTTGTCCTCCATGGGCTCATGATCCAAAGTCAAAGGGAATAATGACAGTGGGCCGATTGCTTTAGCTCGCACAGTCAACATGCATGCAGTATATTCTACATAGCCTAACCGTTGGTTCAACTTCATTTTACAACATAATTATAGTCGTCTACCACCAGTCTCGTGTAGAAAGGCTTTTCTTTTAGTGAAAGAGAGAAAAACCAAAATAAAATAGATGACGAATTGCATCATTTTAAATAGATAAGCCCGGCTCATCCACAGCCCTGTTAAATAATCTTGTGCGCAGCAGACTCGTGTAGCCACTACTGAATAAAAAGGGATAAAATAATAATGACAATAATATAACCCTTATGAAAAGATCTCCTGCATATTCACAGACCACACTGTAAAAAATGTCCTGGAGATTTAGAACACGAGTCAGTCACTGTGAGTTGTTTAGTTTTTGTTTAGTTCAATGTATTTGTTATGGACATCACAGTAGCATTAGAATTGTAACATACATTTATGCACAATAACCAAATGCTCTGTGTTTAGTGTTTGTAGCGAAAAGCTTTTAGTAATTAATGAAACGATGATTAGGCTCGTGGGATTGCCTTTTAACTGTTTTATACCTTATTTGGACTAAAATCACAGCGACTATTTACCCTATACTACTTTGTGTAACATGTGTCCGTGAGAATAATTCCTCAATAATTCCCCATTATGATTAAAGTATTAACATATTAAAATTGCAAGTAGTTCTAGTTTGTGATATGGATAGCTGCCTAAGCATTTCATGTAATATTATTAAATAATATTATTAATTTAATAATAATAGTAGTAGTAGTAATAATAATAATAATCTTACCTGTAAAATCCCATAACACTATGAAATGCATGTCACTGAGTTCAGTGTGAGCTGTGCCTGTTTAAGGAGCTGTAGCTCTTTAGCTAGCCTACACCAGCCCATAAACATAAGCACACACTGCACATATCTCTCTAATTGTCATAAGCCAGCAAACAGGAATCTGTTACTGGTTTTCTTAGTGCGCCTGTGGTGTTTGAAAATTATTCGTTTGAACCTCCTCGATCTTACCTAAAGCCAACCACTCCTACACATCCAACTCTTCCAAATTGATATATGACAATATCTACTTTCGATCACGTGTCTGCGGGGCGACTTAGACGGATTGCGCGTCATCTCGCCTTCCCAAATTTTCCCCTTCTGCTGCAGCTCGTATCCAAAACATCTATCTATAGTACGGAGTACGAGAGAGAGAAAGATGTTTAACTCGGTGAATCTGGGCAACTTCTGCTCCCAGACGCGCAAAGACCGGACATCCGAGTTTGGGGACAGGACGGGCTGCGCGTCCAACATCTACCTCCCCAGCTGCACCTACTACGTCCCCGAGTTTTCTGCCGTCTCCTCGTTTCTTCCACAGGCCCCGTCCCGGCAAATCAGCTACCCTTATTCCACAAATCTCTCTCAAGTACCGCCTGTACGGGAAGTTTCATACGGCTTGGACCCTGCTAGTAAATGGCACCACAGAAGCAATTATGCATCGTGCTACTCGGGAGAGGATCTGGTGCATAGGGACTGTCTTCCACCATCCACCATGACAGAAATGCTTATGAAGAACGAGAGTGTGTACAGCCACCACCATCACCATCACACCCACCCGGGCTCCAATCACCCCTCCACAGGTTTTTACTCCGGCGTGGGGAAAAACAGCGTCCTCCCGCAAGGTTTCGACCGCTTTTTTGAGACCGCATACTGCAGCAGCACGGACAATCAGTCAGACAATTGTTTACAAAAGGGCGAGGGGGGAAAGCTGGAAAGCGACTCCCAGCAGCAGCAGCAGCAGCAGCAGCAGCAACAACAGCAGCAGCAGCAGCCCATAGCCTCTGTACCCGGAGCCCCGGAGCAGGAAAAAGACCCAGAAGATGAGGAGGAACATACAAATTCAGGCTCGTGCACTTCTTCCTCCGCAACAACCAAGGACGGCACCGCTAGCAAGAGCAGCCACTCGAGTAGGTATACCGAAGCTGTAAAATGGGGGAAGGTTAAGGGGACTAGCCCGGTGTTTTGTCGGTCAGATTTTATGTGGAGTTTTATAAGCATTCAAAGGATTTTATTATAACCCTACAAAGCTCTTTCTTGCAACGAGAAGAATTTTTACGATGGGAAAGCGCTTTGAAAAAAAAAGGATGTTATACACAGACGCCTCTATGGTGAGAGTCTGTGAAATTTTTAAGAGAGAGCTATTGTGACAAATGTTAACTTTGATCATGAACTTGCGTTGGGCATTTTAAGGGATTTTCTCGTTGGGCTGTCGAGAGTAAAAACCAATTGGGCAGAACATTGCTTTTGGCGTCTTGTGAATTTTCTTTTAGCACAGGGTTTGCCCGCAAAAGACATGCTGCACAGAGTATTACACACTTTACGGTTAAATGCATCCCCCTCTATCTATCTGTCTATCTAGATATCTATCTAGGCTATCTGATGACCGATTAGAAGCATTTCCTCCATTTACAAGCAGGCAGTAAATGAATCAGGGACAGAGAGTCGAGTGTTTTGCATCGTCCATGTATGAGGAGAATGCATAGGTCTGCAATTTATGCTATTTCCTCAGTAGTCGCTGGGGAAAAAAGCTTAAGTCCAAATCTATTTCCTTCTGCATTTCACCTCTCATGATTTGCATGCAAGCTGGCATTACTGTTACATTACTGTTAACTTGAATGACCAGCATGAAGCAAAAATGATGCTTGATATTGTACTGTTATTGTAGCACATATGCATTGTGTTTAGCTCCATATACATTGCATTAGCCCAGCAGGCTGCAGATACAAGCTAACAGAGGCTGCCCCTCTTCCCCACAGAAAACAATAAAAAAAAATCTATTTCCCCAGTCACCTGTTTGATAAGAAGTTATAGGACCACTGGGGTCTGCATAGGCCATTGCAAACCTGGGCGATGCATTTCAACTCACTGCCAAAAGATTGTGCAAATTGTTAGTTTAGCTCCAGAGGAATGTGACGCACATAATGCGGTGAAATACTTTTGTTGTTGTATATTTATAACAGATAAACACGTACTTAGAGCCTGTAAGTTGATATTATTCCCTCCAAGCGATTCGGATATTTAACACTCTTTATGGCTAGTTTATCTGATAGCCTCAGCTACTTTGCTTGATGAATGTTGATTGAAATGTTATCATTACTAATGTCACTGAAACTGAATTCTTAGCATCTGATGAGTCCATTCACCTCAGCACTAAAGCCTCTTATTTGTCCCATTTTAGTGTATATTATTGTTAATTCATGTAACGTCGTTGCTATTTACCCTTGAAACTCTTGATTTTTATTTTACATTTTATTTAATTTATTCTTCAGGCACTCCTCGCACAAGGAAGAAGAGGTGTCCATATTCCAAGTTTCAGATTCGAGAGCTGGAGCGGGAATTCTTCTTTAACGTTTACATCAACAAAGAGAAAAGGCTTCAGCTATCCCGAATGTTAAACCTCACCGACCGTCAGGTTAAAATTTGGTTTCAGAATAGAAGAATGAAAGAGAAGAAGCTGAGCAGAGATCGCCTGCAGTACTTCTCTGGAAACCCCCTATTGTGAGCAGGAGCAGAAAGTGTCACAATGTTGGTCAGTGACATTAAGGCCTACTCTTATCTCATTGAATTGTAACCGTGGGCATAACCATTTTCTAAAGGAGCCCATATCACCAACAGTGCAATGTTAAAGTGGACAGTGGGAGTAATAGGCCTGCATGGGATAAAGTCGCCATTTTCTTATTGCCCCACGGGCGGCGGCGAATTTCTTGCTGGTCCCCAGAAAGGCCTACATGGTTAGAATAATCATTTATACCTATGCTGTTCTTGAATATGTCTCTCTATTTATCACGATTCTCCATTGTGTTTATTATATTGTTCATATAGACATATTTGTTGTTAAAATATCAAATGTAACAGTTTGAATCCTTATTGCGCAGACAACTTTTAGCTCTTCCCCGCCCATCTGGTCTATGTATATAGCATATCATTATCTAATTATTTCTCGACCAGAGTATGAACAATTATAAGAAAATCTCCATGGCTACATTTTTTTTTCGCCATTGAGAACTGTGACGTCCAATCTGTGAAAGTATATCCCCTTGTACAGAGTAGCCTATGCTATGTGCATTCGTGACTGTAAATAGGCGTATATGTTGAATTTCCTTTCCCCTATCCCTGCTGCTATTTTTCAGTACACTGCCCATACAACTTTACCAGCTTTAACGCCAACTCTCGTTAAATTATTTTGCTTTGGTGCTTTGGATTCCAGAGAGGAGGAACAGATTGTTGGCCTGTGTATCATTAATATAATACCTATGAAATAAACAGAAACGTATAGGCAAAACTCAACGACTTTGTGCTTTTTGTGCTATATCATTATCACAATTACCATTACTGATATGCATTTATCCTTGACAGCCGCAGTGTTTTTCTCGGTCGTGAGTCAGAGCTTTTTTGGAAATGGCAACTGCCTCATAAATGTGTGTATAACCTAAAACTGTTGGCCTACATACATCACATTAACACACTTTTAACTTGTGTTAATGGCCAGTTCATGATGATACACACATTTGCTGTGGTAGATTTGGTGGCGGTTGTGAAACTGAAGAATAGTATCGCCGGGCCTATACACTTGTCAGGTTTTCGGCTATTTTAAGCTTACACCACTCCGAAAGATCATGTTTAAATTGTAGCAAACGTGTTTAACGAAGATAGAAGCCCAGATCTTAGAAATGTAGAAAGAGAGTGGAATGATAACCTCTTTTAGTGCCCACTAAATGGAATCGCCACTCTTGTAGTCTAGACACTGCCATAAAGGCAGAGGCACTAAATGGCTATTTTTTTCCTCTTAATTGCACCGTCTGTTCGGGGGGAATGGCGTTCACTTCCGCAGTAAATAGTAAACAAGCAAGCCTGGATGTCCGAAGGGGGAAAAAACTTGCCAAGAGGTTTCGACATGAACTCGGTCTGTGTAGTCTGTAACAATCCCCAACCCCCTCTGCACACAACCGCCCACCATTCTTCTATTGGAAAACCGCAGCAAATCCAGTCTTTTCCGAGTAGGGATCTTTCCCTCGAGTAAGTTTGATTTTAAATTATTTTTCTCAAAGATTTGGCCTCTGAAAGACCTCTAATGTTTTGCTGCTCAGATTCATTTCAAATAATAGTCTATTTGTCTGACCCCAAACCTCAACACACCAGTTATGAATAAATGCTTGTTGACTAATTGGGCCACGTGTTAGGCGTTATAAGAAGAGATAGCTAGGGGAAAGGAAATTATAATTGGCATGATCTTTTTTTTCTTCTTTTTTCCAAGTGTGTGTGTGTGTGTGGGTGTGTGTGTGTGTGTGTGTGTGTGTGTGTGTGTGTGTGTCGTGTGTTGAGCGCGTGTGTGTTCCCCAACATATGTGCATGATGATTGCACGTGTGCATTAACTACAATTTATAATTAAATGTAGTCTTTGAACTTCAATAATGTCAAGGCCCTCACCTTTAACCCGCTGCAATAAAGTGGAATCAAGGAGCCCCTTTAGCCCGGAAATGTGTGCAGCGGCGGAATGGGCCAATGAGAGTGAGTGGGAACAGAAAATGGAATGTGTACAGAGACCAACTTTGACCCCTCGCATTAAACTACAGCAGGTAACTTTGCCAGCTTTAGCACGCCCAGTAAATACACTTTATTGTCCTTGTAAAATGTATACGTTTTCACGCATGACACGTTTTAAAACATGTTGGTATAAACTGTAGACCTATATTTGTATTCTCTAAAGAAAAAAAAACATGTTGGTGCGTGGCTGTCGCAGCAGTGCGCTTGTCGTAATGGGTGGTTGTGGAAGTGCAAACATGACGGTTTGTGCGTGAGTGTGTGTGTGTGAGAGTTCATCCTTTGATTCCTGACTTGATGTTAACTCCTGCTCAGACTGATGTGCATGGATCAAAGACATATTACAGTGCAGACTATTGCATAGTTCTGTATTTTCTCCTATAGTGTCGTTTTGGTTAATGTTGGGATAACGGTTAAGGTTTTGGTCAGGGTTTAAATTATTTTAATGTAGAGAAATAGAAGAAAAATGGAGGAAAACTCGCCCTGGTTGTATCCATGTGATGCACACTTTTTTTTTTAGTCCATGCATGTATTAACGAATAACTGGCACGCATTTTCTCTATAGGAATTGCAGGTTCAATCTGCATATGTCAGTGTAATATCATAAAAGACAGGGGGGCGTTTTGACAAAAGAAAGGCGATGCACACTAGCGGAGATCAAGGCTATAGGAGCCCCTCTCTCGCCACACCCACCAACCTTGGCCCTGGGACGGTGGGTGACGTGCGTAATTTGTAGGTTTCTCCAACACACAACGTCACTAACGGAGAGAGCTGCAGAGAGGCTCCTGCAAGTGTTGTCTGTCAGCCACACGGGGGCCAGGAGGCTCCCGGCCTCTGCACTGTTTTGTTTTCTCAACGGGAGCTTGAAAACGTTTCCTGACATGGATGCCTCGGTGACATCAGAGTAGTATTATTAGTCGTCGATACATCCTCTTTGTTATGTGTTGTGTGACAGAAGTGTATCCACTGTGCTGGAATGCATCTCCTGTCCGGCCTGGTGTTGTGGTGAAGGAAAATGGCGGTGTGTGTTTTATGTAGATGAGGCGAGTCAGGAGGGAGAGGATGGTGCCATTAAAATGTAAAAGGAAAATTGATTAATTCAGCTCCATAAAATCTGAGGGAATTGTTTTAAAGAATCTCGGTTTTTCGATCAGATGCTGCAAACTATCAATAAGACTTGATTTTATTTTTATTCTTGGAATATATCTAGGCTATAAACAAATAATATTAGTTTCTTGAGTCCAGGGAAGGGTGTGTATTTATATTGAAAGTTGCAAGATTATTCCCATAGGCCCATAAACTAAAATAGTATGGCAACATAAGGAAATGCAGCGTACGTGTACTTACTGAATAATATAAAAACGAAATATTCTTTTTACTTGGCAATAAAATTCACAGCGTGGAAAAAAATATAAAAAAGGCTAGAAAAAAACGAAACGAAACGCAGTATTTATATATATATAAATCCGCAAAAGTTTTAAGTGCTTTCAATTGTGTTTTTGTAACATTTCCAAATATTTTGTTGCATATTTAAGGAAACTATTCGTCAGTTATAATTTGTAAATTGTTATTGTGTTTTTAATTGTGATGTAAATGTGTGGGTATTCCTGTTTTCTCTCTGCACATACTAATCAAGGGGTTATAGGCTATTGAATGGTTTTATACTACAGTATACTACTCACATCTCAGCACCTATCCTGTTCTATAGGACCATAAAACAGTTCGACGCTGTAAAACCACTCCTGCAACCAAGTAACTCTCAGAACGCTTGGATTTACATTAGCGCAGTCGTATGGTGCTATTTATTTATTTATTTATTGTTGCCACCAAGCTTAGTGTGAGCAAAGTTTTGAGTCAGATATGGCGGCTGCTGTGTGTATTTAGTGTAGTCGTCAGTGTGTAATAATGTAATACTGCTGTATTGCTGTCTTTGATGGCGGTTACCACTCTGGTTTTTAATTAAGAACTTACATGATTCTGGCACCATAAATTTGCAGTTGCGCATGGAGTGGACAGCAGCATGAAAGAGGACACAAAGCAGAACCTCCTCACGTCCAACTGGAAAGATATTTCAAAGTGGCTGCCAGGAGCAAATTAGTTGTGTCGCCCCAGTGGCTCCTGATTAGTACAATAAGGAAACCTGCTACCATGCCTTCTGTCCCGCAGCATTCAACACCCATACCTGTTTGCAATATAATAACAGCCTCCAGGTTTGCAATCAATTGGACGTCAATTTAGTGGCGAAAGTGCTGGCTGTAGTTTAGACAAGTGTAAAGACCGTGGTAAAATACAACTCTCTCTCTGTGTGTGTGTGTGTGTGTGTGTGTGTGTGTGTGTGTGTGTGTGTGTGTGTGTGTCTCTGTCTGTGTCTGTGTGTCTGTGTGTGTGTAAATTCTTGAAGGTTTAATGCACTCAAAAAATACAGCATGTAGGCCTCTATGTGTTGTTGTTTTTCAGCTCAAAGTTTGCATGTAAAAAATATCCTCACTGCAAACTGAGTACGTCAAACTAATTAATCGACACATTAGGCTACATATCTGCGGAAGGACAATCACGGGATTTGTAGGAATGTCCTTTTAGAAAACACGACTGCTGTCGTATTTCCACGAGATAAATAGACATGGATAAACAAATAATAACAGAGTGCGCAATTTGTTTTGGAAGCAGAAAGGTATGCACGCTCAGTGAAAGTTTTTTTCTTCCATTTGTGAAAGCCGTTTTGTTCTTAATAGTCATTATGTACAAATGTAGCTCTAATAAGCCCATTCAACTCTATTATAAATTATTGAATTGCCCATACTCCTGGATCTGTAGCAGCAAAGGAGTCTTTTCAGGAACTGTTTGCTACTCTGTCCTCTGTGACTAGTGTGTGTTACACAATTGCGCGTGGTTGTTACATGGCTCAGATCTGATGTCATTATGTGCAATGATAATGTCCATGCTATACTGGCATTGCTGTCCAATCACAAACTCATGATACTAACTCTGGCATCATAATGCACGTTTTAGACACGTTTCGGTCTGTGACATCACCATATTATTTCTATGGTACTGACGGGTCTGAAACAATACTGGTTGTGACATCACAATACACACTCTGTAACATCAACACAGTACCTATTCTGTTATTCTGTCAGGTGTGTGACCATACAACAATCATTTCAGGACTATGACATCTTAATACATATTTCCCTGCACTGCCAGGTCTATGAGATCATAATAACATGTCTGAGGCGTCACAATGTTCTCTGTGTCTCTTTTTGAAATGTAATCATTATTTAGAGCTCAGCACTGCTTGAAAAGTTGTATATAATTTGATTTTATGTGCATGACTTTTTTTGTGCTCGGCTGATTTGGAGGTAGCCTGCGGGTGCTGCAGGCTAGGTGTGAATGTGTCATAAAGCAGTTTTGTGTGTGTGTGTGTCTGTGTGTGTGTGTGTGTGC
>JAOVVB010268725.1:0-18362 GCA_028570985.1 Heterobranchus longifilis | reverse complement strand
AAAGTCCATTTAGTTTCCTCAGGCTTTTCTCCCATCTTTGTTCTTTTCTTTTTAAATATTGGATAGTTGTAGATATCGAAGCCTCTAAAAAATTCAATCAATTCAATTATTAAAATGAAAAACATTCTGCGCAGAGATCACAACTGCTCACAGACATGTGACGAGGGTTTTTGCAAAAGCTTCGTTTTAAAGGCCCCAAAAATGAGACTGAATGAATGCACTATTATTATAAAAAAGTTAGAAGAGTTTTGGTTGTTGCACATGAGAGATTTCCTTTTTGCTCTGTGCTTTTCATCACTGGTTTGAAGTGGGCGGGGCATCATTTGGGGGAAAATGTGATGTCATGTACTTCCATGCACCAATCAGGATTCAGCAACATTTGAAGCAGAGTGTGACAACAGTTGGAGGTTGTTTCGTTACGGTCAATGGAATCTG
The DNA here is from genome assembly GCA_028570985.1 of Heterobranchus longifilis. Classification (NCBI taxonomy): domain Eukaryota; kingdom Metazoa; phylum Chordata; class Actinopteri; order Siluriformes; family Clariidae; genus Heterobranchus; species Heterobranchus longifilis. The sequence goes on along the minus strand of JAOVVB010268725.1, from coordinate 17,927 downwards.
ATGAAACTACACCCACAGTCCTGATGACGTGTAAATACTAAAGATGTTAACTTAAAGGTGAATAGGTTACAAATATTAACAAACAGATAACACCATGAAACTTCAAGTTCACAAGTTTTCTGAAATGTCATGTTTAAATAAGCAAATGAGGCATTATCTTATGAAATATGTGCAGCCATTAAAAAAGAAAAAAATCAATTTTTAGGTATAAATTGTTGTATAAATCAGGCTATGAATAATATATTAACAAAGCCCTCTGCAAAAACCTTCAGAATATAGATAGGGATGACACTGGAAAGTTTGGTGAATGTACGTGCTACTAAAGTGGAGATTTCTGGCTCAAAGTTTGAGAAAAACTCATTTTGAGAAAACGGCCTTGTATTGTAAAATTCCATACATTTTGCAGACAAAAAAACCCCAAAAACTAATAGATATCACCATGAAACTTCCCGAGTTGATTACTTACATTAAGACAATTCTTTTTTGTATTGCAAGTTTTCTGAAATGTTATGTTTAAATATGCAAATGAGTCATTATCTAATGTTAACTTTTGGTGAATTTAGGAGAAATCTGCAGATGCAAATAGACAAAGTGTAGTAAAATAATCACCTAAATGTGTATTTTGGATGTTTTCTTTAAAGAAGCAAGCAAAATAGCCCAAAATTGAAAGAAATTATGTTTTGCCTGTAGGGTCTTGCCTTAATTGTTACTCATTTAGTTGTTAATATCTAATTTCATAGAGAAATACTTCATAATGTAAGTCAAATTAAGGGGTCATAAACCAAAAAGGTTGGAAAAAAGTGTCTAGTATGTTTTTTTTTATATTTCTTTAAATAAATAAATAGTTTTAATACAACTACGCACCATATACTGCAGGCTGCACAGTGACAGAATGATTAATACACATAAAGCATGTTGAATAATGAGTTTAATCACTTTTGCATGTCTTAAACTTTTATGTTTAATCCTCTTGTAATTTGGGAATTCATGTACAAAAATATCTGCCGAGGTGTTCCACCCAAGCCAGAGTATTAGGTTGATAGGCTATTACTTGCAAAAGAGGCTTAAATAAAGTCAATTTAGTGGCACAATAGAGAACAATTGTGAGCAATTCATCTGAGAAAACAAACGGTTTGTTGTTCTCTGCTCAGCTGTGCAGGGATTTCATCCACCGACAGATTACCGCTCTGTTCCGTTTCCACTTTTAGGATTTTTTTCCCCCAATATTTATTGCAGTGCAAGTGAGATGTTTTCTTTGCAAAAAAAAAAGTAGAAAAAGAGTTTGATTCGATGAAAGGTCGATCAGGCTGAAAACCTGCAGGCTGGAATGTTCTGAGCATTTGTTCAAGGCTACTTACAGATGAAAGTAAGCTTTTCATAGTGTTTAAATCCTATTACAACTCCAAACGCGGTGGTGTTTTACTCCGCCGTTCACAGCTTCCAGGCTGACCAAACATTCTCCACCTTCAGCATTAATTAACTCATGTTAAGCTGGAACACACTGGCAGTCCATCTACGGACATTTAAGGTGGCAGAGGCTCTTTCTGAGAAAAAGAAACAGACATTTATTCTTCGTGGATAAGCTACACTTGAGTGTTCATATTAGGCTGAAGATTTCGTAACCATGGTGAAATGTCTCTGCCTGTCAATCAGTGCAAAACATACTTTTTTTTTTTTTTTTCAATTTTGAGATTTTGGGCTATTTTTCTTGCTTCTTTCAGACTAGTGGAAAGAAAACAGCCACAATACACATTTAGGTGTTTATTTTACATTTTGTCTATTTGCATGTGTAGATTTCTCCTAAATTCACTCTAAGTTATAGATAATGCCTCATTTGCATATTTAAACACAACATTTCAGAAAACTTGGAATACAAAAGATAATTGTCTTAATATAAGTAATCAACTGAGGAAGTTGCATGGTGATATCTATTTCTGTTTTACCATATTCACCTGTAGTGTCTTTTACATTAAAGGTTGTTTTCCCAAAATTATTTTTTTCTCAAACTGAGCCAGACATTTACACTTACACACACCAAACTTCCCAGTGTCATTCCTATCTATATTCTGAAGGTTTTTACTGAGGGCTTTGTTTATGTATCATTCATAGCCTGATTTATACAATTTATTCCTAAAAACATGGCAAAAATGGATCTTTAATGGCTGTTGACACAATTTAACCAATCACGGTCCAGTATGCAACTTCAGAGCTCAATCTGCAGAATAAAGGTTGCCGTCGTACGTTTCTGCAAACCATGGTACATTTGTACGTTTCATGTAGCGGATGTCGACGTGATATCACGAGAAAGAGTATAAATAGCACTGCGCTTACAGGACCCTGTGATGTCACTTTTACGCGCCAAACTGCTTCACTACGGTCGCAGTTTTGTGAATTCAAACTTAAGTTTAGGCAGCAATACTATGAGGGTAAGTTTAGGAAAAAGCATCATGGTTTGGGTTAAAATAAGGAGGTTTGTTATGTTTAAGCAACAAAACTACTTGGTTAGCTTCTGATGCAGAACTCAGCACACATATACATGTACTCCACTTTAGAAATGTTGCGTATAATGTAGCGTATTCGTGGTTTGCAGAAACGTACGATGCAACATTTGATTCTACTGGGCTGAACTTAAACACACAACTACGATGTGGAAACTTGAAGTGCACATAAACGAGATTTTTAGTGAAATAGGAGACATCTTGTGTCCAGTAATTCATATTTGCATAGGCCTATGTGATATAATATTTATTTCAATGAGAAAAAGGAAGAAATGTAATAAAATGTAAATAGACTTTTTTGTGGGGGAAAAAAACAAAGATATTAATTTGTATTTTTACGTCTTAAAACTTGTCTTCAGGGATCTTTAAGTATAAATGGGAGGCATATAGCAAGATGCAAATATTAAACCACATGCTCACCCACAGTGGATTATAGACATTTAGATGACTTAAAAATGTTTTAAATATTTTAAAAGTGGCACATAGAATCAGTATAGCCGTTAAATAAAAAACATGATTTGTTAGCTGTACGCACATGCTTTTTTACTCTATTCCAAAGTTTTCTGCTAATTCTTATATACTTAATAATTTATAGTAGCCTATACAAACTAATCTTATTTCAGTTTCATGCTTTCATACTTCTTTTTAAAAATATTTTTGATTAAGCTCTCCAGATGTTTTGCAACATTTTGCTCAATTGAGTGGACGAAATAAATAATTTTCTCACCTCGTTTTCGTTAAAAAAAAACAACCTATAATTTAAAGTCAAAGTAGCTCTCATGAGCAAAAACACTTTTTGTTATGATTATAATGAAGCTTATGTTAATGCTCAATCAAGCAAGTGAAGTTTCATGAAGAAATAAAAGGATTGGGATTAGTTTAGGGCTTAAAAATAAGAGTGGAGAGAATCATATATTTACAGTGTAAAGTGTGCATGGACAGATGTAACCAATAGGCGGTACTGTGCCATTCTTCATGGAGCTTCCTCCGTCTGCAGCCCTGAGGACAACACTGCATCTCTGCTCGAGTTTGCTCCCTAATTGACCTAAATACAGCATCTCTCCGGTCCCTGCAGGCAGACTATCACACAGCAGACTACACGGGAGGCTCCGAAGGACGCCACAGTCTCGTGTTGTTGTTTTTCTGGAGTAATTCCACGTCTCTTCAGGGTCTCTCACTGGCTCTCGGGATGGTTCGCGCGGAGCCACTGCTGACTGGAAACGAGCTCCCGAGAATGATTTGATCAAATCCAAATCTGGGATTTTTTTTTTTTTTTTTTTTTAAAGGAGAAGAACGGGAAAAAGCAAACATGCTTGACGATAAAGCGCCAAGATCGAAACAGAGAGGTTCGTCTTTTTACATTGAGAATCTGCTGCGGACTGCGTACACGGGGGCTTCGGCTGAGGAGCGCGTGGACAGCCTCAAAGTTACCGTGCACGGCCCGGTGGTCTGTCCGGGGCTGGAAACAAAACGCCTGGACGACGTTGGAGTGCTGAACTGGAGCGGACCATCACCAAACACCGCGTGCGGCACCTCGAGAAGTGAGTGCGTCTGGCAATATTTGTTCGGAATTTAAAAAAATAAATGCGAAAAGAGTACATTATTGCTCTCATTTTGTCTGTTAATTCGGTCGAAGGTGTTGAATCAACAATGTACAAACCAGAAAACACATTACAATTGCATGTCATACTCTTATACTCGTATACTATTATAATATATCACGCGTAAAACCGTGCGCAAAAGTCCAACCTACAGAATGAGGCTAGCAGTGTCAAGCATTTAATCATTATACTTTTTTTTTTAAATAAACATCTCACTCTGGTTCTTCAACAGAGGACATGACACACGGGGCTGTAGCACGTTTTACTGCCCCGTCCTCCGTGCGTAAAACACCCAAACTCCCCAATTATCAGCCGAGTGCGAGCCAACAGTGTTTGGCATCCATGCACACAATCTCACTCTGATTCTCTAAAATAGACCAGCAGTGGAGATGCTTATTTATAATCTTGGAAAGGACAGGCGGCACGGATGCGCGCATTTGGCGCAAAAAAAGTGAAAGACAATGTCCTTGGACATAAGAGAAATGAACAATGAGTTATTGTTTTCCCCACGTTCCTCGTAGGTCCACCGTACAGGGATGGACACACAGACCCTGTGTCCACGAGCGACCGGGATTCCCCAACTTTAACAGGGCGGGCGGAGACCGGAGAGCCGGAGGAGAAGGGGGACGATAGTTTGACGGATGACAGAGAGGAGGACGACGCGCGCTCCTCCTACAGCTGTGATGCAGGTGAGGTACACAGAATACATGCTACACCTTAAAAAATAGTCCACCTTGTGCTCTGCAGTCTGCACAAGAGGACATTCGTCACCACGCATGCGCTCTCCTCCTGAAACCCTTCATTCATCTCATCCAAAATGTAAGATTTGGATGTGGGTGTTTCCTGAACGTTTTGGTGTAGTTTGATTCTTTTTCTTGTCAGATGGTGTCAGCAACAAAAAGGCCACATACGTTTTATATTAAGTTGCAGGGGTGTAGCTAAGAGTTCCTGGGTCCAGTGAGTCATTGTGGGTAATATTAATCAGTAAGCACCTTGATTTTTCAGGGATCGGATTACCAGGATTGGCCAAAAAACTATCACAAAGAGACACTAAATGACCACAAAACTATTACAAATGACCCCAAATGACTACGGAGACACAAAACAACTACAGAGATGCAAAACGACCACAAAGAGAGATTAAATTACTGAAAATACAAAACACCCCAAAACAGACATACAGCCATGCACAAATGACCCAAAATGATGACAAAGAAACGTAGAATGAGTAGAAACAGATGCAAAATGACCAGAAATAGATGCAAAACAATCACAGATGCAAAATGTCCACAAAGGGATGCAAAACAGCCACAAAATAACCAGACGCAAAACGACCAAAAATTGATGCAAAACATCGACAGAGACAAAAAATGATCAAAAGCAGATGCAAAACATAGACAAAGATATGCAAAATGACCAAAAAGGGAAGCAAGATGACTAGAAAGGTCACAAAACGGCTAAAATAGATGCAAAATGACCATAAAGAGACAAAACAACCACAAAGATGCAAAACAACCACAAAATGACCACAAATAAATGCAAAATGACCAAAAATAGATGCAAAATGACCAAAAAAGGATGCAAAATTACTACAGAGACGCAAAATGACCAAAAGTAGATGCAAAACAACCATAAAATGACCACAAATAGATGCAAAATTACTAAAAATAGATACATATATATGCAATTGTCTCATAATGCGCGCATGCATACCGCCCACCCTCCATTAAAGCTATCAGCAGTTGTATCCAGTTCCACTGAGTAACATCTCTCCTCTTCCTCCTCTCAGGTGACATGAAAGTGGCGCGGAAGAAGAAGACCCGCACCGTGTTCAGCCGGAGTCAGGTGTTCCAGCTCGAGTCCACGTTCGACCTGAAGCGCTACCTGAGCAGCTCGGAGCGCGCCGGGCTGGCCTCCTCGCTGCAGCTCACCGAGACCCAGGTGAAGATCTGGTTTCAAAACCGCAGGAACAAGTGGAAGAGGCAGATCGCCGCAGACATGGAGGCCAGCAGCGCCGCCGCCACCCAGAGGGTCATCAGAGTTCCCGTGTTGTATCGCGAGAACGTCACGGCGCCACCGGCGGTCGGCTTCTCTAATTCTATCAACTATCCATTGACTTCGCACTTCAGCCATCCGGTGTCGTTCCTGACGCCACAGATGACTGGACTGGTGTGACTTTAAGGGTGGAGGATGTTAAAGAGACTTTGATACCACGTAATCAAATAAAGATGCTGCAAAAATATGAATTTTAATTCACTTTCAAATCCTGTAAAGTCAGATGATTAATTCATCCTGTGTTTAAGATTTCTACAAGCAACATATCATTCATCATGATCCTTGAATGGCTGCTTTAAAACCCTACTATTTCTCCCTGATGTTGTCGTCCAATTTATTTTAAAGTGATTTTGAGATTCAGTGCTAGATGTAGAGACTATGATGGATGTTTCCCGCAATCCTGTCCTCAGGCCTCAACCCAGTCGCCACAATAAATGTTGGCATTGGACGTTACTGCAAACCACAGATATATTCAGGTTGTTCTCATTCACTTTTCGTAGTAATTCCTACGAAAATTAATGCACTCTAATTTGTAGATAACCCACAAAAGACTTTCGCCCAGGAGACCGGTGTTTGTGTGCCATTTTAAACAATGTTGAATTTTTTTTAATTTTAAGTTAACCTGTAAATTAACTTTTGTTTGTAGATATGCGACATCCTACGTCACGTTCTTTATTTATAACACAACTTTTAACTCAAACCCTGCTGTTTTTTCCTAACCGTACTGAGTAGTTTGCCTAAACCTACTAAGTAATCCCGCTGCACAACGTTAATCACGTGTTTAAAAGAGCGACCGTCATGTGTTGTCTTATTTCGTATGATATCATATGATACCACTGATAGAACGACAGCCATATTTAGTAAGATATACAAACTGTTGCATACATTTTCTTAAGATACACAAACTGTTGCATATGTTTTGTAAGATACACAAACTGCTGCATACGTTTTCGTAAGATACACAAACTGTTGCATACGTTTTCAGAAATGTACAACATTTTATTCATGGCGACTGGGCTGCAGGCCTCCATGGAGGACATTTCACACAGGGTTCAAGTATAGTTCTACTTTGTGATGATTTTTCACACACACTTGTACGGATGACCCACATAGACGGGGTCAAATAAAGGTCAATACGATTTTGAGTTTGTGAAACGAGCCTGTGGCATATATCGGCCTTTGTAAAGCTATGAAAACAACTCAATGTTGTGAAGAAAAAAAAATTGTAGAAGTAAAAAAAAAAAAACTGAGGATGTAAAAGTGCAGAATTAGTGCACAAATTCTATCAACGCTCAACACCAAGAAAACAGAAGTTCCCAGACTGTGTGTGACACCGAAGTTACACAATTAAGTTACAAGTAGGAATTTTGGCCCTGCTTTGACAGAAAATCAGGGCCAAAATTTGCACTTTAAAGATACTTTCTGCTTTTAATCTGTAGCCTACTCTGATGGTTAATTAGTAATCTTTTTTTTATTCACCCACCAACTTGAAATTCTTTCTTTCACAAGCTCTGAATCTTTTTGACCCTTATATGATCCCATACACATAACTTATTATATTATGCACCGTGTCCTCGGACAAAGTTGTAGAAACTTCAATCATTTATGAAAAAGGGGGTGTTTCTTTTGATAGCTGTGAGCATGGGTACGTTATTAGCAATATTCTTTGACACATTTATTTTTTATTTAAGAGGATTTTAATAAAGATTTTTGTACACTGATATGTTCACATGTGAATAAAATGTATCCACAAATTATTTGGTGGTTTCTTACTGGCACATTAGAAGTGTTTTCTGTCCTATTTGTAAAAAAAGAATTTAAAAAAAATAGCTTGTATTAAATACAACCATGTAGGCTAAGTTAAGATATAGGTTATGGAGAAATTCAGATATTGGATCAAAGAGAAAGTTTATGGGATAGTTTGTCAAGTGAATGTGGCAAACTTTAATTTTTTAATTGTTTAAAAGCAACCTCATAGTACCAAGAGGATTAGGGCCATATGTGTTTTTTCTTTTTTTCTTTTTAATTCTGAGTTTAAAGTCAGAATTCTGACTTTTTTTCTGACTGAATTCTGAAAAAATAAAATAAAACAGAATTCTGAGAAAAAAGGTTTAAGTTTAAAGTCAGAATTGTGACTTTTTCTGACTGAATTCTGAAGAAAAAAAAACAAAACAGAATTCTGACTTTAAACTGAGAATTCTGAGAAAAAAAGTTAAAGTTTTTCCTGACCGAATTCTGAGAAACAAACGTCTTTTTTCCCCTTTTTTTCCGGATGAATTCTGAAAAAAAACACCCCTACTCCTCTTCCATACTACAGTGACTGACTTTAAGTCAAAATAAGTCAGTATTGTGGTGCATGGAGCCAGCAGCATGAGTTTCCACGACAGAAAAAAAGTGTTTAAAGCAACAATATGGCAGCCAGACGTAAATCTGCATCCCGCCCTCGTCATGCCCCAACAACCCCCACCAATCAAAATCTACCAAACCGCAGTCTTCCGGGGTCGTTGAAGAACGTCGCACCTCGCTCCTCGTGCGCGCGCTAGTCGCAGCCGAGGCGCAATGGTGCTCGGAGCGTCCGGAGACGTCGGCGGTGTTTCGGGGATCTCGGAGCCGAGCGAGCGGATGCAATGCCGGGGAACACGATGAGCAAAGAGGACGCCCCGAGCCGGAGCGCTTCTTTGACTTTCACCATTGACAACATCCTGAACCTGAAGCAGCGGGACGCCGGGGACACGGACAGGGACAGGGACAGTGGATGTAATGATTTGTGGGACGTCCGGAGGAGACATGGCAGCGGATCAGACGAGACAGGTAACTGGGAATTTAATAAGTAAACCACAAAGTGTCTCTCCAGTATTTTACTTACAATTTATAACGGATAGACACATTTTTACGCGAATAATGCGTAATAACGCGTAAAAGTTTTGTATTATAGGCCTACATGTATGATGTAATGTATAATAAGATAAGATAATCCTGTATTAGTCCCACAGCGGGGAAAGTTGCAGTGTTACAACAGCAAAGGGATAGTGCAATACAAAATTGTCAGTATAAAAATATTTAAAAAAATGCTAAATGTAATAAATACGTAAACAGTGAAAAAGCAAGTGGCCATGGAGAAAAGAGCAACTGAAGAAGTTGCATACAGTATTCGAATACTGTAATGAAAACATGCACAAATACATTTGAAATGGGATGTATATAAATATAAATAGCGTGTCATGCAACTGCTGAATTAGGATATAATGGCACCTTCTTTTGGTCTGGCTGGTAGAGGCGGAATGGTGCGTAAAGATAAAGATGGATGTTGGAGTTTTATTTAACAGATGTTAAACTACAACATTTTGGCCACAACCATTAGGAATTAAACACACTAAAGTTCAGGAGTTATTTCCATTGTGGTCCTCGTTTGTCACATAAGAATGCAAGACACTGATGCCATTTATTGATGATTTTCCGAAATTGTAGCGGTTTATTTTTATTTATTTATCAGCGATTGTTGTGCAGCTTTTTCGCATGTGTTTGCACGCAGAATTAAAAAAAAAAAAGTTTGCATCAAAGCACGTTTTATCGCTTCATCCACAGCGCAAACGAAGCCCAGAGTGCACCGCGGGGACCGCGGGGAACACACCCCGCCGCTGAGCGCCGGCTGTCCCGGGGCGCAGAGCGCGCACAGCGCCGAGGACGCGCCCGAGCAGCAGCAGCAGCAGCAGCAGGGCGCCGCGGACTCTCATAATAATAATACTAATAATAATAAAGCCATGGTGAAGAAGAAAACGCGCACCATCTTCTCCAAGAGACAGATCTTTCAGCTGGAGGCGACCTTTGACATGAAGAGGTACCTGAGCAGCTCGGAGAGAGCGTGCCTCGCGAGCTCCCTGCAGCTCACCGAGACGCAGGTGAAAATCTGGTTCCAGAACCGGCGCAACAAGCTGAAGAGACAGCTGTCCACGGACATGGAGGGCCCGCTGGCCGCCGCGGAGCACCTCTCGGAGGCGGGCAAAAATGTGCAATTACCGACTTTTTACAAAGACAGCAGCCTGCTGGGCGGATGTTTGTTACCCATGCCTTTCCCCGTCGTGTACCCGACTGCAGCCGCTGCGCCTTACATCTACTTCTCCAACACTGGCAAATATTTTGGCCTCTTCGATGCAGACTGATGGATCATACAGCCTCCTCTGTTTGGGCTTCAGGCCTGTCACCTTTTTTTTTTTTTTACTTCATAAAAATTCTCCCAACTTTGATGTCAACATATCAACTAATCCAAGACATGCATGTGCCACTTTTTGTCCTTCTCCAAATTATTATTATTATTATTATTATTATTTGAATACAAAGTTTATAAGTTCCTCTGAGCGCAGTAATGTCATCTGAATGAATGTACGTTAATGCTGCATCAACTTTATTATTCCGCAATAATAATAATAATTTTGTCCTTTTTTTTCCAACTCCTGTGTTGAACTTTTAAACGCGTTTCTGTGGAGCGACATTTCATTTGTATTTATATGGCCTTATTTTTCTATTATTATTTCTTTAATTAATTAATTAATTAACTAATTAATTAATTAATTAATTACGTACCGTTTGTTTTCACGTGACCTTTCATATGACAGACTGTTAAACTGTGAATACAGTTAGTATATCACAACTATGATGAATTTTGCAATAAAAAGTGTAATATTTGCAATTTTACCAGAGTGTGTGGACTCACAGTGAATCAGACAAAAGTCGTTTTAACAAATCAACTCCCACATTTGATTACTGATTGCGTTTCATTATATATATTTTTTCTTTTCATTGTGCGGAATAAATTGAAGAAAGTTTGTTATTTTATAAAGTATAACATGCTGTTACCATAGGCAACAACAAAGTTAAAGTTGAGATTTTTACTCTGCAGTGCCGAAGTTAGGGTATAATTAATGGTGGAGCAGAATAAAAAAGATTCTTTAAAATTTTTTTTTTAAAAAGAATAACGAATGAACAGAATTGTGAAAATCCTGACGCTATTTTCTTAAAATAATCCACAGCAATACTTCACTTCCCTGCAGATTACTTTATCCATTCTAGTAATACTAAAGTATATAAATACTCCAAGTCCTGCATTCAAAATGTTAAGTAAAAAAGCATTAGCATCAAAACATACTGAAAATACTAAAGTAAAAGTACTCATTAATTATGCAGAATGATCCATTTATTGGATTATAGGCCTAATTATTGATGCATTAATGTGTCCATTACTTTAATGTTGCAGCTGGTAAATGTGAGGCTAATTTTAACTACTAGTTTTAGTTTTAACCCAGAGGTTCTTTTTTCAGCCGAGGACCCCTAAAAGATCGAGAATATACCGGGGACCCCCTAATGCATATCCCATGGAATAATTTCACGTAGCCTATATATTTTTTACACTTCCATAATTGTAGTTGTGTGAAAGAACAACATAAGATACATGTATAAGAAAGATATTAGACATGTATTCAAAATATTTGCAGATTCTAAAAGTTATAATCTTGTTAGATTAGAAAGTAATCTGCAGGCGACAGATTTAAACATTAAAATGTTATTCTACAAAGACTTTTTATCAATAAATAAATACAATAATATCATGATAATTTTAATTTGTGAAGATGAAAACTTTTCACTGACCCCAGTTTGAGACTCACTGCTCCAGCACAGTGGCTCCCAAACTTTTTTCACGTAATCGACCCCAAAACGACAAGTCCCCGGGCCCCACATCTGATTGGATGTTTTATTACACAAAGTGTATGAAATCCATGACCAACACAGTCATACTTTCTGTCATTGTGTTACTCATGGATGGAATTACAGTGAAAATAAATTAATCCCCCTTTTTGCTGGGGACCCCCTCAAGGACCCCTGAGGGCCCCCGGACCACACTTTGAGAACCACTGCTTTAACCTATAATAAATCATAATTTATTAGTCGATTAATAATCAGAATCTGCAAAGCAACAAGTCTATCAAATAAATGTAGTGGAGTGAAAAGTACAATATCTGCCTCTGAAGTGTAGTGAAATAGAATTAGAAAGCAGTATAAAATGTCAATACTTAAGTACAAGTACCTCAAAATTACAGTAAGTGCACTCGAGTAAATGTACTTTACATGCCTGAGCGTACTTGCAAAACAGAGAACTTTTAAAAAGTTTTTCTTTGTAACAGCCATTAAAAAATACGTTTAGGAATAAAATGTTGTATAAATCAGGCTGTGGATGATATATAAACAAAGCCCTCAGTAAAAACCTTCAGAATATAGATAAGAATGACACTGGGAAGTTTGGTGTGTGTATGTACTACTGACATGGAGATTTTGTTTGAGAAAAACTCATTTTGAGAAAACGGCCTTTCAAGATTGTATTGTAGAATTCCATACATTTTGCAGACACTATAATCGGGTAAAACAAAAAACTCATAGATATCACCATGAAACTTCCCCAGTTGATTACTTACATTAAGACAATTATTTTTTGTATTACAAGTTTTATGAAATGTTATGTTTAAATATGCAAATGAGTCATTATCTAATGTTAACCTTTGCTGAATTTAGGAGAAATCTGCAGACGCAAATCGACAAAGTGTAGTAAAATAATCACCTAAATGTGCATTTTGGATGTTTTCTTTCCACTACTCTGAGAGAAGTAAGCGAAATAGCCCAAAATCTCAAAATGGAAAAAGAAAAAGATGTTTTTCCCTGTAGTGTCTCGCCTTTATTTAAAGTTTTACAGTATTTAAATGTATTCACACACAGTGAATAGAGTTTGGATTGTTATAAGAACTTCAGCAGCAGTGTGAGGTTAAAAATCACGTGGTTACACTTTATACAAATGAATAAAACATTTTGACATCCATACTTATGTACTATAATGTTAGAAAAAGACAACAAAAAAATGTCCAGAAGAGTTTATGACTGTATTAATTAACATCATTGAAAAAAATATATATATTAAGATTTGTTCCCTTGAGATTATCGACTGTTTTTTTTTTTTTTTTTGGAAAGGTTATTAAGCAGTGGACCCACAGGCGTAGATTTCAGGGGGGATGCAGGGGACACCCCTTAAATATTTAGATCATTTGTCCCCCCCCTTCAGTAAAAACAGAGGACTTTTATTTTGAAGAAATTAACCATTTGAACTCTGCAATAGAAATGGTGCCTATTTTTGCTTATTGTTCATCATCAGCATCTGTAGAACCTCAGCTAAAAGTTTATGGAAGTCAATAAACTTTATATACTTATTTTATTCATCAAATTTAACTAAATAAACACGAAAAAACACATTGATCCAAGAAATTTCCAAATGTAGAAACACGAACAAAATATTTCTTAACGCTCCAGAAGTGATTTGAACTATAGAACGTGTTTTAGTTTCGGAGACGTGCTCATTTTTCTGAGCAGAGTGCGAAGGCGTTTCGATAGTTTCATTTGTCACTCGGCACGTAACGTAACGACGTCACCGTGAGCGTACGACGTGATGACGAAAGACAGGAGCCGTAGATTTCTGCTGCAAGAAAAGGTTCAGGACCAAATCAATAACCACCACAACTTTTAGATAAAAGTGATTAATATCATATAGGGGGAGAGGCTATAGACGGAATATTGTTCGACAGTTAATTTAAGGGGAGGGACAAAATTTGGCCAACTGCTTGTAAATGTAAAATTTAAACGTGAGGTTGAGGAAAAGTCTATTATAACAAAAAAACAGACACAGTCTTTGTGTTGACTGGACACTCTTGGTGAGTTTTTTTATATTAACCTACAAAAAAGATGTAGTTACTTGAGTAACTTCTGCCCTTGACCAACAATAAGCGCTTACAATTTTAATTTTAAGGTGAGAGCACTGGTCAATTTTGAGATGTATGCCATTCCATAAGCCAAAATACACATTTAGGTGTTTATTTTACTACACTTTGTCTATTTGCATGTGTAGATTTCTCCTAAATTCACCAAAAGTTAGCATTAGATAATGCCTCGTTTGCATATGTAAACATAACATTTCAGAAAACTTGTAATACAAAAAAATAATTGTCGTAATGCAAGTACAAGTAGGGACGTTTCAATCCACCTGTAGCGTCTCCCCTTGAGAAGGTCAGTTAGAAACATTCAAGGACAAAAAAAACATTTTGAAATTATTAACCTGTTACACTGTGATCTCAGAGAGGAAAAGGTGAGTTTGGGGTGCGTGCGTGTGTGCGTGCGTGTGTGCGTGCGTGCGTGTTTCAGCTACATGTACCATGATTCCCATGATTCAGTCCGGAGCAGTGAAGGATAAAAGAGTTAGTTGTCTTTTCTCATCTGCTTCCCCTTCACTTTGCTGCCAGTCATTTCCGGCCTCTGGCGGGGCCAGAGGTGCCTCGGTTTGGGTGTGATGTCCCTTAGCACCCATCCATCACTCAGAGCAGGCTTTATTCAGACTCTGGCAAGGGTGAAATCTGTGTAATTTGCTCCCAAATGCCACCTCCTCTGTCCATGCCAGCGACAGGCGTGGTCATCGGGGTCCGAACAAAGATGGCCCCTCTCTGCCTCATTAAGTAACTTCATTAAAGCCGCCAGCCTCCCGGGAAGACCGAGGCAGAACCAGCTCCAGTTAATGGACCAACTGACGGAGGCAACTTTCTCAGACTCAGAGAAAGTACCGAGCGTCTCGGGGACAAACTGAAAGCCTCATAGGCAGCTGAGTGACTATAGCCATGGTAACGGACAGAAACACGGACCGACGAGAGAGAGCAGAAAGTTTGTCAGCAGCAAAGGAAACAGATCCCACATTAGTCACACATCTCCCACACACACTGCATTGTGTGGGTTTGTTTCAGTCTGGCACTGCATCTTTAAACAAGCCTTGCATTTCATTTTTAGCCATGCGAGCGACATGGTGTGGAATAGACTCTGTGTTGTTTCCGTAGCGCAGCTGTCAGCGTGTCGCTCCACGACTTTAGTCCAAACTGAAACATTTCAACAACTATTGGATTGATTTTCATGACGTGTTGTACAGACATTCATGGGCCCCTCAGGATGAAGCCTACAGACTTGATGATCCCCTGACCTTTCCTGTATCGCCGCTATAAAATGGACGTTTGGGGTTTTTAAATGAAGTGTCTTCTTATTGGATGGACTGTCATGAAATTTTGTTCAGACTTTAATGTTACTCTCAGGATAAATTAGTGTTTATTTGCACCGGGGTGAGAATAGTCACACGGCAGCTATTCGGCTATAGTAGTATAAAGAGCGACAAAGTACGTGCAGGGAGGAAGTTGTGGTGGATGAACGGGTCAAACACGGGACTTTCACCCACGAGACTGGTTTTCGTCTTCTGTGAGAAACCTATTTGTATACTCAGCTAACTTATTTTTGCAGTTTTGTTAGGTTTAGGCAACAAAACTGGGTGAAAATAGCATTGTTGCCTCCTTACACATCGGCGCTAATAGCATCTGCATACATTAAAAACCCTTAACTTAACCTTTAACTTTTCATCTAGCTCTACCATTAGGTAAACTAATAACATTCCTTGTGTTTAGTGCTAATTAGCAAATGCTAACATGCTAAACTAAGATGGTGAACATGTTAAACATGCTAATAAACATGTTAGCATTGTCACATTAGCACTTTCAGCACTTTAACTCCTACTCCTACACTTTTTGTACATATGTGTGTCAGCTTATGTCACTACTAAGACTCTGTATGTTATTTTACCTATTGTGTTGTTGTTGTTTAATGTATGTACTTCATCCACCTGGGGATTAAAAGATGGAAATTAGCCTTGCATGTTTACATGTACATATTTATTAATATGCCCTGTCCCTTTTTAAATAAATGCATTGAAATTGAAATTGAAATGGTGACATTGTCATGTAGTTCAAAGCAGACACAAGCTGAAGACTCTTTTTTTAATGAATGAATGAATACATTCTGCAGCTAACCACACTGTTCTTTCATCCAGGACCCATGCTCCCCCAGCTCTTCCTCCCCCGTCCTCCCCTCCGCCTCCTCCTCCTCCTTCATCACCTCCTCCTCCTCCTCCGTCGCCTTCGCCCACCAGCGTCTCTCCCTCCCCGTCGCCGTCTCCGAGGCCTCGCTGCCGCCCCTGCAGAGGGAGGAAGTGGGCGCTGGATGCGACGTCTTGTCAGTGCCGCTGCACCATCAGAGCTGAGAGCTGCAGCCGGAAAGACCGGAGGCTCAACCCTCAGCGCTGCAGGTCAGTCCACACGGCCACCAAAACACAACGATCTGTTGCTCCAACTTTTCAAGAAAATTCAGTTTATTTGTTTTTGAACAATATTTAGCTAAAACACAACAATACACAGAGTTTAGAGTAGTGTCCCCCAGTTTGTAGTTTTAAATCCTGGAAATGAGTTTGCATTTTAGCACATCCGGTTCCCTCGCTTCAAAGTCAATGGGCTTTTTGAGTTTGAGTTTTTTGTGTTTTTGGTTAGACGTCTGAAATAAGGTATGTGGTTAACACAAGCTTCAGAGATTTTCACGTTTTGTCCTCGGTAAATACCTCGCTTGTGAATTTCGATGCTTTTACGTGTCTTTAAAAAGGCAGTTGCTAACAAGTGGCTAAATGAGACTACAGAGGTTGTCGAGGACGGCGACATGCGACCGTTGGTTTAGTTCGTTTATAGCCTAATATTAGCTTTTTACTTCTGCAGATTGCATTTACGCTTCTAAAATCATAAAAGTGGTGACGTGGAGAGATTATCTTGCTAGACAAAACGTGTAAGTATCATAAACTTGTGTTTCCACAGAATTTATTTTCTGCAATGATCTAAAATCCAATGGAAAAATCCCATAGTAGGCTTTTCGTTAGGCTTACGTCTTTGATTTCACAAAGTGTCCTTGAACAACACACTGAACGCCAGATTGATCCCAAAGTGGGTATATTGATAAGTTGTTGTTTAAGTAAGTCGTTTTGAACAACAACACTTTATCACCAGACTCGCATTGTGCTCAATAGTCCATCATACATGTGAAAACCAGCTCTGTATCTGTCTAAAAAATGCTAAAACCGTCCTCTCTTTATTGTTTATTGTTCCAGGTGTGATGCCATGAGGACTTGATGTGTCTACTCGCTTTCTTTTCACCTCCTTCGTTCCACCAACCCCCGTCGATTTCATCGCCCACTCTCAGCATCCGTGCCATGGAGCAAACAGACGCTCGGACATCCAGTAACCTCGGACTGAAGGAAATACAAGCGGAAGCACACACACAAGAACCTGAAGTAGCGCTCTTAGTTAAGCAACAAGTGCAGCATTACAGCCTGAATATCGATCGCACCACCACCTCCTCTGCTTCTGTGGCTTCTGTCAGTCCACATGTGCATGCGTGTACAGACGTGTAGAGTCACGAAAACACATCCCATGAGTGGAGGGATGAAGTGGCGGCTTTGAGAGACGTGGATTCCAGACAAATTCTTTCCCGGTGGACACAATCACACAAGGTCCTGCTCCAGTTGAACGTATGAATACAAGAGAGCGGCGGAAACACACGAACAATGGATATGAAGTGGATTTTCGGCCGCGTTCAGACCCACAATCCGGCGATTCACCGCAGGGTTGTGCGGCGTTGTGGGAGCGTCACTCATGGCCCATTTGTGTGACGTCCTATCGTGTCCAACGTAGCATAACGTAGACTTTATATTTCACAATTATTGTTTTCCGTCTGAGCGTTGTTAATGATCCCGAAATTTCCGACTGCACTTGAAGGCAGCTTCATTTCACAGCATCACGGAGAAAGAGAGAAAAAAAGAGATGAGGGACATGCTTTG
>JAOVVB010268716.1:0-18363 GCA_028570985.1 Heterobranchus longifilis | reverse complement strand
TTTCACTTATGGCGCTAGTTTAACTTCAGGCAAACACCAAAAGTAGTGTCAAAGGTTATTTAATTCTGCCTAGCCAGTTTTTGCAGACACAGACATACAGACAGAAATTTTTCTGGTTCCTTTAATGTATGAAATGTAAAGATATCATTAAAAGAGCGTGTTCTGAACAATGTACAGACAAAACCTTTCTTTATTTATATACAGTAGATAACACTTATATAGATGGGGGGAAAAAAAAACAGGTTTTAGTGTGAGGTGCTGTATGCAACACCAAAGAATTTGGCCTTAGATACATTTCTTTTTCAGTATGCTTGTTGCACATAAGAGCACAGCCCCCTTCTGTGGAATGCATGGAATCCTTCTCACAGTGCAACGGCAAAAACAGTACCACGTGAAAACCAGCAACCAGTTAAACCATGAAAGGAGCTTCTTATTTCCTTTGATCATGGTCTAAATTTACTTTGTTGAATGTAATAGTTGAAGATAAATATCCCTTTTAAGTTAATTCCATGATGATGCACTGGGAAGCAACAGGTATTCACAGGCATGAAAACAAATAAAGAGAAAGCAATTGATAAATAATAAATTAAACAAAAGGAGGCATTCTTTTTTCTTTTTTTCTTTTTTTTGTAAAGAAAAAATAAGCTCAATCAGAAAGGGCTGGCACGATTGGTCGCGTCTACAATCCCAAAACGGCTTCTTTGTTGGACAGAGTGCACTACCTACTCTGCTGCAGTCCGTTCACTTTACGCACTAGGAAGGGCACAGTCGGAGTGCATAGGGAGGGATTTGGGTGCGGTTCGGAGAGCGAGACGGATGTGAGTTAATCCGAAAAGTTGGAGCTGCAGTGAAGACTTGTCCTGATAATTCATCCGTTTCCGAGCCCGCGTGTCGCCTCCGCGCCGTATATTAGGATTTATTTTCCATATAAAGAGTGTTTTAATAAAGTAACTTGTAAAGGGAAGTTCATTCACTTCACACGCCTAACTTCGGACCTCACGCGTGTTGCAATTAACTGGTAAGTTTCCCATCATTACTAAAAACTTTTTGGGTTTTTTTTTTACGCTGACTCTGAATATATTTCATTCAAAGCAGTTTTTTTTTTTTATCGCTAACTTTACATCTGAAAGCGTATCTCACTAAATATAAACATTAGTTTGTCTTTCTCTGTGCGTTCGAAATGTTCAAACAAACAAACAAACAAGTAAAAAAGTGATATGCTGCATTTTCCTTGGGATACAGTTGTGTTGTCACGTGATCACATGCGCTCATATTACATGTCCCAGACTTGTTTTGTAAAAGCTCTTGCATTTGAAATAAGAGTATAGTCCTTGTATAAATACTTAAGACAGTAAACAAACCTATTTTGTTTATTGGTTTTAAGAATAAAGATCAAGCTCATAGGGAAAAAGAATTGTGTCAAAGATTAAAAAAAAAATTTTTTTTTTTAGTCCACTTCCAACTATATACAGTATTCAGTCCTGAACTTTATGAGAGGCGAGTGAGTGAAAAATATTTGCCATCCCCACATGGCCTTGTGACCTGGAGTCACAGCACAAACATTCAGTTGCGTCTAAAAGGCACGGAGCTCGGATCAGTCAGTTCAACCCTCCACCCCTGAGCACACCATCATTTTCAAGGTGCCAGACTGGAAATAGAGACCGCTTGCTTTTCTTAGCCGCATGCTGGGGGTGATGTAAATGATCTCGCCAAAACTGGCTGAGTCTGGCTTATGCACACACAAACATGGCAGGCAAACCCTGATGAGACACCAGATACAATGAAGTGCTTCTGTTTGCGTGGGTGATCCACAGAAAGCGTTAAACACTTTATCATTAAAAAAAAACAAAAACATGATTGACCAAGCATTATGAAAATCTTTACATCATTGCCAGGTAATCAGTTCAGTGGTGTTAGATTTGCGCTGAACTCTCGCTGTTCCTCATTACATATTCCTGGATTGACTCTCCAGGCTTTTAATGGGCTGTTGTTGGTTTGCCAAGAAAAGAGGAAAACACCACTGCACCCCTCCAGTGTCTGAGTTTTAACTTTTGTATCAGTTATTTATTTTTAATTAACTTTGTTCTGTGAATATTTTAGAACGAACTGTTTTGGGTCTGCTGAGGAAATGTATTGTATTTTATAAAATGAAAGAGTTTTACAATAAGTCTGAGCAAAGGCCTCTATGAAGAGTGTTGTGCCTCTTGGGAAGAACCTGCACACAAATACAACCAAAAAAAAAAAACCCGTAGCTTAAAGTGGCAGAACATTTTAGGTCAAATCTTTTAATTAATAAATCAAATTTATTATTACTATAACAGATTGAAGTATAAGGTGTTTCCTTGTAACTGGACCAAAATGTTCCCAATGAAAACAGTTTAAATGAATTTTATTGCAAGTTACTGCTGTCTGGTTTTCCAGCTTTTTTTTTAGAATTGGTAATGTGGTTGATGAAACTCAAGCAATAGTGCATAATTTTTTAAAGAAAAGTCTTCCATCAATGTTAATTTTTAATCTGTAAATAGAATCAAATGCGATTTTAACATCTTTACCAGTAGTTTAAGAATCCCACACTGAGATCTCATGACTTTTTCGCATTTAGGTAGAACAGGAAGTTGTTAAAAAAAATTTTGGTGTTTTTTTTTTTTTTTTTCCACCTTTGTATATATAATTTCTATGTTGTCTAGCCCCTGGGCAAATGAAAGATCCGGTTTGCTACCAAGGACCATGTTTTTGTTTCTTAGAAACTATGCTAAAAAGTGATTGCTAAAATTAGGAAGTTAATAGAATTTAATCCAATTAATACATTCAAAGGAAAAACAAACAAGTAGGCTATATGATTAAAAAGTTGCTTCTTACAAAGTTTTTAATAAAGCACTTCTAGTTCTGCAGTGAACAAAATGTCAACAAAACACTTGCAAACATTTCACCTATGAGATGTGGTGTTCTGCCCTCACATCACACTTAAAAGTCCACTTAGCATTTTAATTTTCATTCTGTATCTAGCCCGGAGTGCATGTAGTGTACGCAGCTGTTTTATGAGTGCTTTACCCTGTATTTAATTTTGCTAATGTCATGAGGTCTTTCAGGTTCAGGTCTCTTAGACCTTGTTCAGACTGCAGGCAAAACTGATTTCTTTCACAAATCTGTTCTTTAGGACTGGCTGTCCACACTGTTATTTGAAAGTGATCAGATCGGATTTGACCCTGGTCAGGCTGGCAGTCCAAATCCGACACGGGTTCGACTTATCTGCGCTGGTTGCTGTGGTAACGATGCCAGAGGCTCGCATGCAGCGCAGTATTTGCTTATATATCACCTTGTTCCTGTACGTTCCCTCTAGCTTTGCCTGTACTGATGGATTTCCCAAAGTGCTATCAGACATTTGACTTTTTCATCTGTTTATGGACTACTGTCCTTTATTTCTATAAACTGGTGGTTAAACCAGTTACTCTTTCTGAACACACTTTTAATTTAGCCGCATGGAAAGTTTTACAAACTTAGAGTGGCACAGAAGCACAAAAAAGACCCCCTGCAACCTAATGCAAGGCACTTAACTTTCTACAAAACATTTTTTATAACCATCCCTATTTCTTCCAACGTCTCCCCACTTTTCTTTCAGCCATGGATCCATGTCCCATACCACATGATCTGTCCACATCAGTTTGCCAATAATGTCGTGCACAGTTTGAAATCCAATTTGAGTGAGCAGCGCATCCAGTCTAAGGCAGATCTTTAGGAATCCAGTTGGATTTGCAAAAATCAGATTCAATGTGGTTTTTTTTTTCCCCCTCCCTGTTTAGACTACATGAAAGCAATCTGATCTCAATCTGGATATGCTAAAAATCTGATTTGGATTTGGATAAGGCCTTGGTTTCAGTGAAGAGAAATTCTAATGTTCTAATGAAATCGGTCAACTTTATTGACTTATTAAAGAGAGTTTGTGAAATCAGAAGCTGAAGTGTGTTTAATTAGTTTTTGGGCAGGTACAGTAGCTATCTGGTAGTGTGAGATTTCCCAATTCAGCCTTGGTGTTTATATATTTTTATTTATGTATCTTAGCAGGCAGTTCATTGAACATGCTTATTTTTTTAGTTAATTGACCTGATTGATCAGGTTGAAACTAAAGAACATGACATTCAGGGTGGTGAATGATTTCCAATATCTCTAATATTCTGTGAGCCAGAGAAATAAGTTACCCATCTTTCTCTTTAGTCACTTCCTCTCAGTCAAAGTTAGAGAGGAAGTGAAGCACTGCATGTGCCTAGAACGCAGTGCATGTAATACATGGGACACTGTACAATACTGCTTCCAGCAACCTTTTCAACCTATTTTTTTTAAATGGCCAATGGAAATAGGCTAACGTTTGTTTGGTAGAAGCAGGGTCTACTGAAAAGTGCTTTCTACTGCTCAGAGTACATTTAAAGAAAAGAAAAAAAGAAAAAGAAATGGCAGCTAGATTATTTAGGTTTGTAAGCTTAATTCAAATGTAAAAATTGTGAACTGTGAAAGTTGAACTTTTTATAAAGTGTGAACTTGCACTGCCTGATCAAAACCCCCTCTCCAAATAAAACGCCATTTCAGAAAGATCAAAGGCTTGTGGTAAATCAAGCAAGAAAACAAGTAAGGGGATTTAAAGTTGCTGGAATTGGGTTGGGTACCCTTCAACACATTATGAAATCCTGGAAGGATAGTGCTGAACCATCCACTTTGAAATGAGGTCATAATAAAATCATGAATGGAGTTCTTTTACAAACTTTTCAAAGTTGCATTAAAAAAAAAAATCATAGAAAGTAAGAGCATTTCCATATGCACACAATGTGATGAGAACTCCGTGTTTAATATGGGAGGTTTTTTATTATGCCTTGTTTTGTGTTGGATTTAAGGATTAAGGCTGTTATACTATGAAATGTTGAAAGATGAAGTGTTTATGCAAAGTTATCTTGATTTGCTCTGTTTGATTTTCTTAGTAAGGTGTACAGGTTTTTTTTTGTGTGTGTGTGTACACACCAATCACTTAGGTAGCCATGTTGTATTCTGCTAGTTCAGTCTTTATGGACACTGATGGTCGTGCATTTACTCATTGCAATACTACTACTAGATAGATACATTTGAGGTGTTAATAAGCCATTAAGCAGTAATATCAACTTTAAGACACGTATGTTTTCCTTTTGTGAGCAATTTACTAAGTTCAATTTACTCAACAACAAAAGTGTAATGTAATCATTTAGTTTTTAAATGAATGACAATCAAGGTAATTATAATATTTTTTACAATGAAATTGCTATATTATCAATATTTTGTATGAAGCCATTTGTTCTTTAAAACCTGCTGGATCTGGCTGAGTATAGAGTCAAAAAGACGTCTACAGTACAGCACTGGTGTCACTTGTTCAGTCTTTCCCTATTTGATTGCTTCCTAAAGATCATGTACTGTTTGGTTTTTGGACTGCTATTGCCTTCTTCACCATTGTCCAACATCAGATTTATGTCTGCAGATGACCCAGGCCATGGCTAAAGAAGCTGAATGTCGTTGGTACATGGCGAGTTTTTCACTAGTTTGCAAAAAAAAAATTTTTGGTTGATCTTGGGAAATTATTCTAATATTTTAAGATATGGACTTTTGTGCTGGGATTTTTAAATTATATGTTATATTCATAGAGATGTACCGGTCTAACACCCAGTGACTAGGTTGTTTTTTCCGCTCGATTAGCCATGGCCAATTACGTTGAACATAACCAATTCTGTGCACAAGCTTTTAAATGGTGCGATAGAAATGCATTTTTATGGAATTACATTATCAAAATTTTCATGTGTTAAAAAGACTTTTTTTTTGCCAAACTCTGTGAGTGAATTATTCTCAAAGCCCGTCATTACACACACTCACACCAGTCTCAAAACACAATATGCAGTAATTAATAAATTTTGAAACATGTGCATTATAATGCAGTGCATACCCACGCTATAGAAGGTGAACATGTGCTCAAGACTTCGGGGGCATTTCAGTCAGTAAACGTCACTGTTTCTTTGCAATCCAACAGGTCTTACACTAAACTATTCACACACCGGCGTCCAGACTAGTGTGGCAGGAATTCATTATTTGCAAAGTTTGTATAGACATAATTGTAGTGGATGACAGAGATGCTCTATACTGTGTATATACTGTGTTCATTTTATAACTCTTTCATGACCTTTATAGTTTGTTTGTTTTTTGTAGGAATTTTTTAAAAAGCATATTTTGTTTTTGTTAGTTTTTTTTCTTTCCCAGCATGCTGGAGAATAGTTTTTCTGGTAACTTTGTCTCACTTGCTACTTTCTATTTTACTGCAAAACCAAAGAGCATACAATAAGGTTTTTCATTTGTTTTCACCTGAAAACTGGTCTGTCCTGTTTACAGGCGCACACACATTCTTCTGTAATGTTATTTATTTATTAATTTTAATGTTATGTTTGGAAATAGTGCATGGTTTGGACAAAATAAAATAAACATGATGAGGTTGCTGATGTGTAAGCATGCAGGTTGGGCTGTTTGTTTCTCACTCTCTCTCTCTCTCTCTCTCTCTCTCTCTCTCTCTCTGTCTCTCTTTGCTCCCTCGCCCTCCCCGCCCCTCCCTCACCACTCAAACACACATTTCTTTCTCAGGCGAGATGGAGCTCTCTGTCGTAGCGCTGTTCTGTTTTACCCACCTCGTTCCCGTTTTGGGTGAGTGTTTGTTTTCCACGCTCTCAGTGCTGCTTTTTGTGCTTTTACTACTTACTTTGTGTCAAAGCTGGTACAAAAAAGTTTATAAAGAAAAAAAAAACTTGCAGCATTTTCAAACTTGTTTTCTGCCTAGCGTAACCTGTTTTTTATGCTTATAGCTGGAGGGATAATGTAGAGTAGATTCAAAAAGCAACAGATATCTCTCTGTCTCCAACAGAAATGTGTTATGCGAGAAAGCCTGGGGTAAATGACGCCATTAACGGTGATGGCCCAGAGTGAAGTCAATTTATTTCAAAACTGGGATTGGTCTGTGTCTATAAAAACACCATAATAAACAATTTCCTGGCATATGTGTGTGTGTGTGTGTGTGTGTGTGTGTGTGTGTGTGCGTGTGCGTGCACAGGCTCAGCTTTTGGCAGGGAGATGCCAGGTGAGTTGATGGAGATGTGAGAGCATAGATGTGTGTAAAAGGAATGTGTCTCCAGCTGATTTTGACAAAGCTTTGTCTCCTGCTGTTTGAAACATGCTTTGCCTCAAGGAACCCCTACAGTAAATGGCTGCATGATTGCCTACTTTAATGCCTATAAAGTTAAAGAAATGTAACTGGAATAAAATACATCCCGCAGCAGACTACTGGCTGGGTATGTTCTGAATGTTGCAAAAGAGTGTAAAATTTGATCATCAAGTGCTACATTTCTAAGAACTAAAGCTTCAAGTTCTTTTGCTGGTAACTTTGTCACCTTTCAAAATAAAGACCATTGTCCAAATGAGTTCCTTCTAGGTACTCTGTTTTTTTTTTCAAACTTCCAGAATCGTGTGTGTGTTTCCAGCAATAGACGGGTATCCCATCCATAGTGTATTTCGACCCCATGCCTTGTGTTGCTGGGATTGTCAAATCCAGTGAGACCCAGACCAGGGCATCCAAAAGTGACCATGATGTCTGGTTTCTAGGCCATTGATGCTACAAATTAAGAAAAGAGAGTTTCTTCTTTTTAAATTCAGCTTTTGGCAGGCTTGATCTTGTCAAATCCTCTATTTTTCAAATGCGAGAGAGATTTGGGATAGAATAGTCCTCTGTCACCCCCTTACTGATTGTAAGAGGCAACAAAGGGACAGCTTGTCTGCCATGTGTTGTGACCTGCGATTGCTGGGGAACATTGTCCTGGTACTTGAGAATGTGATCTGCTGTGGCTACCATGTGCAACACAGTGCTTTTGCTCCTGATTTACATAAAAGACAGGCCTGTTCAAATCAAGATTTGCCCTGGATTGTAACTTTATGGCGTAATATTTTTCTTTTTTCCAAAAGACATTGGTTAAGTGTCAATTAAGCAACATAATTACTTCACATGATGACATGGCATACCCCTTGTTCTTCTCATATATTTGTTCCCTTGTTTGTGTCCAAGCCTGGTGCGGAGTAGGGATGATGAAACAAACGTGTACATACACGGGCACCAAATTAATCCCCCAGAAGAGGATACTTGATCAAGATTTAGATCTTGATTCTGTAACTGTTTGTCCTTTGATGCATGGCAGAGGTTCATAATCATAGAATCTTCCCCTCAGAACTGCTACAAACATATTTGACCGAAGTGAAATGAATAAAAAAAGTAAACAGAATTGAATTATTAAAACCAACACGCATATCATGACTTTTCCCAATCCCACTAAGATGCGTCAACTAGCAGATATTTGGTCATGAATTGCAGCAGTTATAGGGAGTAAAGCCCTGTCTGTGATAATGCAGCTGCAGCCATTTTTTGTGATTCACACTTTTCTACATGAAATCACTGGGTCACATTTATCAGAACCGTCTTGGTCTTAGTGCGAACTTTGCAGAATTGCAGCACTTGGCTGCCAACCCTTACACTTGGTACCAAATATCACCATTGGCTTAATTTTTTTTTTACTAAGTTCAGTGCTTATGGCCCAAACACACTGCATCCCTCTGGTTGTACAGCTATCCTAAGATGTGACGCGATCTAGATGGCCCCATTTGCTAGGGACACCAACCTACAGTCGACAGCGGGGCTTGGGCAGAGTTAAAATCTTATCACACCTTGTCAAGGAGTATCTCTCCTTGGAGCACTTATGATCACTGCAGACTGGGAAGATACGATAATATCCCCAGACTGGGAAGAGCTGCATTTTTAGGAGTTGCTTTGATCCGGTTATCTAGCCATCACAATTTGGCACTTGTCACAGTCACTCCAATCTTTGAGTTTCCAGCGCATCAACTACAGGGACAAAATGTTCACTTGCTGCCTAATATATCCTACCCACTTACAGGTCCCATTGTAATTTAATATTGTAACTAAAGCTACTGTGACAAGGGTCAAATAGTGATGGGTGATGTGCTGGGTCAGAGCAACTCCCGAACTGCAGCTCTTCTGAGATGTTCCCAGTCTGCGGTGGTCAGGACCTACCGAAAGTGCTCTAAGGAAGGAAAAACAGTAAACAGAGTGATTGGAGACCAAGGCTCCTTGATGCATGAGAGCGAAGGCTGGCCCGTGGAGTCCGTTCAAATGAAGAGTTGAAACGGTTAGGCTGAAAAGGTTAATGCTGGTTCCCACAGAAAGGTGTCATAACACCGTGTATCACTGTTTTGGTGGCAAAAAGGGGGAGATCTACTCAATATTGGGCAGGTGGTTATAATGTTATGCTTGATCGGTGTATGAAACTTCAAAAAAAAAAAAAAAAAGATGCCTTATGGTGTTAAATGGTATAAAGGCATTGACAAACAAAATGGGGTATAGACTGAGCTCTATTTCCCATTTTTTGAGGTCTTAAAAAATTTATAAATGAAAAAAATAAAAATCATTGACATCTTACCATGAAATGTAAATAACTTGCCCAGTTATGTACAAGCAGCATGTAATAAGCAATATTTTTTTGCTCACATACCTATATTCAGATCCAAAATTTTCCACTCAAGCAGCTGGACAGTAGCACCATGCCATCTGCCTTCCAGGACAAAGTTCTTTATAGCGAAGGCCTGCACTTTGCTTTCAGCCCCTGGAATACATTGAAAATGCCCAACAACACATTAAAATCCTGCCTAGAATGGATCACACCATGATAATCCACATCTTATCCAAAGTATGCTGTTTACAGAAACAGAACTATTTGTTTTTCTACTGCATACCAGGTCGTTGTGGGCTCAAAGATATTAGTCAGTAAGGTCTTTTTAAGGACTTTCTAAAACTCTTTCTGCATCTTAACAAGAATTTTGTTTTTATTGCAAATTCATTTGAAAGCATCTATATACACTGCCTGGCCAAAATGTCTTGCGCGCACACACACACACACACACACTAACGTTTAATTTGAACCACCTTTAGCTTTGATGTGGTGGTCAATTTAATGGTGTAAAAATGATTCCCCATGCTGAAAATCATTCAGTACATTCAGGTCATCAGCTGACTTCTTTTTATTGCCACCTGACGTTGCTGAGCCTAAACCTGACCAACTGAAACACCCCAGATCTTAACACTGCCTCCACAGTCTTGTAAAGAGGGCACTATGGGTGCATCACTTGTAACCCGTTCTCTATTGCTGCAAAGTTCGATCTTTATTCTCCCTACCAAACTGAAGCTTTTTTGGAAGCAATTTTCCCTAGCTGTTTTTGTTTGCGTGATGCCGGTTCTTCTAAAGAGTAGTGTAGATGATTACCTTGCTCGGTATGAAAATATTATGTGTATATTGAAATATTTTTTGTTAATATATTGTTTAAATTGTTTTTTTATTCTTCTTATATTTGCCCCTTGTATTCATGTGTACATCTTTAATAATTTATCATTTATACCCGTGTTACTGTTATGAATATTGCACTTGATGCTGAACATGGCATTAAAAATTAAACATCTAGCCCAACCCTGGCCACAAACTGCTTAATGAAGATTAAATAATGGAAAAACTTGAGCTGCATCCATCATGCAAGGTTTCTCTTTCTTGCAGTTGAAGAATTCAATTCTATTCAATTTTATTTGTATAGCGCTTTTAACAATTGTCATTGTCGCGCGCAAAGCAGCTTTACACAATCCAAAGAATTATTTAAGAATGACGTTTTCCATTTTACGGTTTAACGGGCGCCACTGTATAGCTGTTTAGGGTTATATCTATAAAGTGTTGTACTCTAAATACAGTATCTTATGCAGCTTTTTCCTACAAAAATCTAAAAATGAGTCATCGTCTGTTGACTTTCCCAAATGAAGTACACTTGACTGCAAGACACATTAGACTTAATTCACACTAATATTACAGATCTATGCGTATAGAATAACAGTTGATCTTGTTGTTGTTGTTGTGTGTTTATTATTACTACTATTGATTTGGCTGGTGCACAGTAATACTTTAGGTGACCTTAGTGTGGACCCCAGTGTTTTGGGAGATTCCTGGGAATTTGTTGGCCTTTGCATCTTTCTCAGATCTTCCTTTTTTTTTTTTTTTTTTGCACATGCACATGTAATTCCACATATAAGCACGGATAAGTGCACAGTGCTGTTTCAAATGTTGTGGAATCTGACATAGCCTCTTTGTATGGGGTGGTGGTGGTAAGGTAACCACTCATAGTTCTCTTAACAAATGCCCCATTCAATAGCTCGGGGATAAAAATAAGGACTCATATTTCCTCTCTCTACACTGTAGTCTGCTTTTAGTAAGGCGATGATGTGGTGGGTGTGTTTATGCAAGAGTGTTCGAGTCCTCTGGTTTGCTATCCAAATGTTCCCATGAAAAAAGACATGTGATGTTGTGGGAATATTTTCTTGGTCTCCATGTGAAAATCTTTTGTTGTGCAAAATCATTGTTATGCATGAAAGAACCAAAAGACATAAATACTTCCTTTAGTAGTCATGCTTGGCCAAGTGAGTAATAAACAGACTAATAGTATTTCATTTGTGTGTGAGAAGCAGTTAGAGTGTGTGTGTGCGTGCACACATGCTCACGTTTTCTGCATGCGATTGCCATAGTGTTATGTAAGCCTAAACACATGCTTTTCTTTTTAAACAATTATATTAAGTTTAAAATGAGCATACAGTACATCACAATGCTTTCTTGACTAATTCATTGTTCATAAAACATTTCCATTGGTTCCAGAATCTTACAATTTATTATGTATAAATCGTTTTTGAATGTTTCTGTACTAAAAATTTTCCCCCTTCTTTCTCTCTACAGCCTCCACTATGGATGACGCCAAAGGTAAGAATGTTTTATATCGCATATGTTTATTTCACGTTAACTCGGCACTAGACATGACTGTGAGAGGATACAGACCAGAGCTTGCTCTGTTGGATGTAATACAGAATGTTTGAGCCACAGCAGGGCAAGGAAAATGTTTGTGAAGATCCTCTGCTAGTGAGCTGTTATTACTGCAGTACATTCCAGTAGAGCAAACACTCTGGAGTGTGAATGAAACTACTAGTTTGGTACAGTAGGTGTCAAGACCCTCAGCCTGTTTTACCAAAATTCTTCACAGCTTTATAGCAGAGTAGAGAAGTTGAGGCTTGAGGCTCACTCAAATAATCTTTGTACAAACAATTAGTTTTATGCATAATGCATAATGTGTTAAACACTGAACACAAGTCTCACGTCATTTAAAAAATTTTTTTTTTTACTTTTCTTTCCAGCCTATGATGACCCATTTCATTACGGTAAGTGGGGTGACATTTTATCTGTTTAGGAAATTATCTGAAACAAAGAACAGAGGAAATTCCTGTTTTTGATGGACCATAAAAAATGTGCCAAATGAATGTCTGGATTACACTGTTTTAGTGCACAAACTCATCAGAGCACCTCCAGCTTTATGCTGTTTATTTATCTAATATACTGTATAATTTGATTGCATGAATAATAAATTTGAATGATGTAGGTGAAAGTGTGGCTCACAGAAAAAGGTTCCCTAATCAGGAAACATCTGGGAAGGTCAGAGCGGGTATTTGTGATTTTATTGTTTGCTGAAGTAGATGGAAAAACTTCACCCCAGGGGCCAGGCTTTTGCATAGCCAGTCAAAAAAACAATCTTGGCTCTTAGATTTATCTGTTCATGTTAATATGCTGAATTTAATAGGTGTTTTAAAAATAAAGGACTTTTTTTTATTATTTTTTTTTTATACTGTCAGCATGCCATGGTAAGGATCTCTAAGCCAGCTTTAGTGTTATTCTTTTGTGTCAGTAAACTAGTTGTTTTGCAATGTTGAAATTTAAAAATGCACATAAAAAAATAAACATTAAACAAAACTTCCACCCTAATTAAAAAAAAACAAAAAAAACACTTATGTTTTCAGCAATGTATGTTGTACTTGTATCAAACTTAAGTCCAAGCATAATCCTCTCCAATGCTGAAAATCATTCAGTACACATATTGCATTTTTTGGATAAACCAATGACGTCATAGTCTCTCTGCAAATACCTATTTTTGAGTTTTCGCACAGGAAATGCACTACTGCAATGAAAACAGTAGTTTAGAATCCCAGTAATTTTCCTCAGCCAGGAAAGAGATGATGATGGTGATAATGATGGGTTGGTTAGGCATGTGGTGCTTTATCTTCATGGCTGTTCTCCTAGTTTTTTCACTTTTTTCCTTTATACTGAACCACATTTCTGGAGGTTGACCAAGCTGCAGAGTTTAGTAAAAATATTATTTGGCTCTGAAAAGGACGAGTGTATTTATATTAAGCCATAAATACTGTGTGTGTCTGTGGGTTGACATTTAAGAAGCCTATGTTATGTATCAGCATTCTTGCATACCTGATAATGATCTGAATCAGATTATGTGATTTCTAAAAAAAAAAAAAGTGGTGCATTTATACACTGTGTACACATGTCCCTGCTCAGTCTCTATGCATATATCTTTTTCAGGTTTTCTTTTAAACTTGCTTAAGATAATCCTCTGGTTCCTTCTTTTAGACTATGAGTCAGTGCGGATTGGCGGTTTGGTCTTCGCTGCTGTGCTCTTCTTCATGGGGATCTTTATCATCATCAGTGAGTTGGTGTGGTGTGGGAATCTTGTCTCTAGCAAATATGACACCCTGCTACTTTTAATTATATCACACCCTTTTACTTATATCACACCACACAAATATGACACAATAATACTTGATCATTAATAATTAAGACATGATATTATACAATAATTCCTGCCTTACAATATTTGATTTGCAGACACATTTGGATAAGAAGCGTCTCTGACAATTATTAGGACTGTTTTCAATAGTTTGCCAAAATTCGAATTAGTAGGGCCGCCCTCTGGGCATAGTGTGCTGTTACTTTTCTAAGTAACCTGACTGTCAGTTTCCCAAAATTCCTGTTTTTCCAATTTGGTACTACCCCCTATCGCCCTGAATTTTGCACACACCCAGTGTGTCATGTCGGGTGTCCCATGCGCAATTTAATGCACTCCGCCCTGTGTCACCATACCCACCAATTTTGAGTTCTCAGGGTCTGTTTTGTACCATTCTGATTCCCTGACTCCCAGCTTGCCTGCTTTTGGTCAACTCATAAAACGAGGCATGGCCTGTCGAGGACTCGGGAAAACTCTACTCAAAATTAAGCTAATCAATAATAATTCATCCCTTGAAAAATGGCATCGAAAGGCAGTAAAGAGACTTGTATGTTTGTAAACATATCGGTTATTAATGAGCTTTTGCATGGGAAAAGCAGTGCACCATTGTACTTACATACGCCCTTGCTTCACAATTTATCCAGGAATTGTATCTACAGTAGTTTGAGCTTAATTATTTTTCTGGCTTGATGCCATACTACCTCTTAAAAACAAATGAAGTCAATCTAGTGAACTCTTTTAAACAAGTTACACGCTAGGAAAAGAATGTACACAATTTGCACTACTGGTCATCATTATTAGTAATCTAATCTATACAGTATATAAAATAATATACTAGTGTCTAGTAGGGAAAAGTGAGTAATGGCTTGTGGTTACTCACAAGAATGTCTAAGTTCCAGTCCCAGGACAGGCAGGGAGCCATAGTTGGACCCTTGAGGGAAAAAAACAACAACTGTTCAGCTGTGTGTGGATTTTATCCTGTCTTAGTTATACAGGATAACAACAGCACTGTAGGACACACCCCTCCTAGTTTAATTCTAGTGGTGCTGACGAAACAAACACTCCTCTGTGACTTAAAGATAGTTTTATTGCAGTCATGATGATTTGTAGTTGTATTTGTAAAAAAAAAAAAAAAAAAAGGCAGAATTTATTAAGTACTCTGTCTCGTGCTTCCTATAGGCAGAAAATGTCGTTGCAGAGGAAGCCAGGCCTCTTAAGGTAAGTTGAGATGAAAAACCAGGTCACACCATGGCTTAAGGTTCTTTTCCTGAATGTGTGATGCAATGAGTTTGTACACTATGTCTATATATTTTGATTTGCTGCTTTGCTGTAGAGAATTTAGTGTGGTGTAAAATCAACATTTTAAACATTCTTTCATTCAAGGCTAGGGGGATTTAGTCCAGAAGCATTGTGAGGTAAGACATTTTTGTTACCACTGAGTGTACATCATAGTTAATAACCAAATACAAGCTTAATTGATACTGTATATTGGTTTATGGGTCCAAACTTGGACGCTATAAGCGCCTACTTATTGATAAGTGTTTACTTTAATATTCAAGTATTGGTAAGAAGAAATTATGTACATTATTTTGTGTAACTTAAACTTAAATTTGCCTTTTATACCCAAACTGAGCAGTTGATTTAAGTGCTAATGTTACGTGTTTTAAGCATGTTTGCTTAGACGTACATTTGTGTCAGGTCTTAAGCCTTAATGTTTGTCAAGGTTTAGCAACTTTTATTCATGCCCAATTGCTAATTCATATTAAATACATGATTTAATTGAATGTTTTATTTTTGTTTATCTAAAGAAGTCAATTACACAAGATAATTACACAAATTAAGGAGATCTAGTATACAAAGGCACAGACTGTCCTCCAGTCCTCCTGCAATTACGCTTTGGATAGAAAAGACATTACATCTCAAATCCACATGCTATCCTTAATTAAAATAGTCTGTCCAAAGACATGCAGTAATTACATGCTAGAGACCACATGGATGAACTGCTTGTTTAATCACTTGGGCGAGAGCACAATTAAATTTAAGTATTTGCAACTGCATGAACAACCTCAATTGAATAATTTTGTTTTATATTTGTATTTAAAAATATGCACAAGTTGTTGGATCTGTGCTGGTTCTAAATGAGATCTAATTTTGATTAAATTAAATATACCTGGTCCTGATGAGGTTTCAGCGTACAGAATTGTTGTCTTGGTAACAGGTTTGACAACCGCTTCAAAGACTGGACTAGCTATCTCAGTAATCCATGTATGAAGAAACCCTGAAAAGTTCATCCTATTGGAATAAAAACATTTTTTAAAATGTATATTTACTAATATTTACTTGTTTATTTAGAGATGTGTTATGCTTATTTGTTCATTGGATTATTCTTTTTTGTTTCTGTCACAGCATATATTCCCACCAATAGGAGACAGCAGAGGAATGGCAAGAGCATAAATGGATCCTGTTTTCTTAAGTGTGTTCACATTCATGGCCGAGTTAATCACTGTTTTCATGCGACACTGCCGTCTTCCCTCAATTACCTGACCTATATATTCTTAGTTGGCAAAGTCTCTTATTGTGTGGTAGGAATTGCAGCCAACAAGTTCATTCTTCTTTGTATTTTATTAACTTACTTTTCACTACAGGACATGTTTTATAAGAGCCCTTGACATTTCCTTAGGCTTCTGTAGCTTGTAGTTATGAAGTTTTAAGGTACATTTCCCTTCATATTGTAGCATTTTATACATTTTGTAAATTCTTTTAATCGTTTGCAAGACACTGATTTGCTTGAAATTATTCATTGGGTTAAGAGAACACATGATGGATAGCTTTTCTATCAATAAACTTTATTAAATGCAATATGCAGTGGTTTATTGTTGCAACAAAAGTGTGAAATTAAACATAAAACAGTTTGTGAACACCTGATTGTCCCACCCATACTGTATGCGTGTCTTCCCGAAATGAATGCCACAAAGTTAGAAGCACACAGTTTTATTTGTCTGCTGTAGCACTATGATTTTCCTTTATGCACAGACTGTGCATAAATTCAGGTGGACTATTCAAACAACACACTCGTAGAAATATTCCATCCTAGCAAACAGGGTTTTAAGAAGAATCTCAATATAGTATCCTGTGAAACCATTTTCCTGGGTTTAAATAGCTTTGATCTGTAGGAGAATTGACGCACAATGGTCTGTGCTTGTTCCTGACTCTCATTTTCAAGGACTCTCCTTTTGGCACTGCTTTGAGTTGGAAATGAATGCAGAGTACATTACAGTAAATGGTTTGCTTCAAATTTACTATCAAAGTGTCCGTGTTCATTCTTCATTGTAGATCAATTTAATGAGCAGCTTGGGGACAGAAGGTACATCTGGAAAAAGCACATGATGTTTCCATATTCAGAGTCATTGCCTGGACTTCAGAGTTGGGGGGGGAAAAAAACTAGACTTACTATAAAATAATCTTTAAAACAAAAAAGACATTAAGATAATTAGGAAAAGAAGACTGTCGGATTTGGTGAATTGTCACCATTAACCAGAAGGCAGGGATGTTTTGATGAAGACAAAATACATTCATTATTTATTTCTCTGCAGATGAGAAGAGAAAATGAGACCTTTTTGATTGGGTATTATTATGGGAATACTATACCACCCTTTTTTATTACCCCAGCTGTTCAATTTATAGCTTCATTTTCTTAATTTGCAGGAATTTGTACTCCTGCACAAAAACACAAGAACATCTTTAAAAAAAAACTGATTGTTTTACGCTGAATTAACTTTTGAGTTATCAACTTTGTATGATGACAAGTGAACAACCTACAGTAGACTAGGAGGAAAGCTTTTATTGCATGCCCTATAGATTCAATATTCAGGAGAAAAATCAATATTTCTAAACACTAAACATGGCAATTTAATGTGAAGGCCAGTGACTGAGATTGCTCCCAAAGGCCTCCAAGAGCACACAAAGATTGTATTGATCATACTCTTCACGCCTTCCAGTATGAAGAATATGTATTATGTTCAAAATTGCCTGTAAGCAATGGTTTGAATGCACTGCACGCACCCATGGTCACAATGCATTAATCACCACGTGTCGTGCTACCAGACAAATTACCACCTTGTGCACAGTAGGTGTGTTGAGAGAAAAAAAGCACAGCTTATTAAAGCATATACCATCTGACTGTCCACTTGTTCTCAGCTGCTACAAAAAGATTTAAATCCGGAGCCACCTCGGTCAAAAAAGGAGCAATGTAGCAAAGAGTACAGTACAGAAAGTATATAATCTATACGTGAAGGCCCTTTGCCTTTTTTATTAGCTGTAACATATAGCCAAGCAGGAAAAAAGGGTAAGCAAAACTTTTAAAATGAAACATCACTTTATATGGTAGTTTTTAAGAAATATTTAGTATATTTGGTCCTTATCAGCTACCAAGACCGCCCTTACAGTTGAAACTAGCAATAGCAATTTATTGTTGATAATTGTAATACATTTACAGAATACAATACAATACTTTTAAAGAAACTTACATATACAGTGGTGTGAAAAACTATTTGCCCCCTTCCTGATTTCTTATTCTTTTGCATGTTTGTCACACTTAAATGT
>JAOVVB010268696.1:0-18365 GCA_028570985.1 Heterobranchus longifilis | reverse complement strand
ACACACACACACACACACACACACACACACACACACACACACACACACACACACACACACACACACACACACGTATTCTAATCATCTGCTCTCAGTGTAAAGCTCTGCTTCCAGCAGGAGGGGGCTGATGACACCTAGCAGGGGAGCAACAGCTCCAATTAGCAACCCTGGTGTCTGTGTGTGAGTGTGTGTGTATGTGTGTGTGATGATTTTCAGAATACATTGTTAACACTTGATTATCTTCCCATAAGACATCCAAAAAGAGTGAAAAAAAAACAACTGTCTGATCTAATCAAAGTTGTAAAAAAAAAAGGGGGAAAAAAAGGTTGTCCCAGCATGATTACATCTCTGGATCCATTTGCATTTATTCTCTGTAATAAGTGTTGGTTTGTCAGGTGACATTTCACTACAGACTCAGGAATATAAACTCACTAAATACAATAAATTAAATCTATCATAACCTCTGACCAGGAGATAGAAAAAAAGTGGCATTCCTTTAGATGCAGTACAATTTCTCCATGTATCTATTGGAATGGAAGTTTAAATTTAATCTTTTTAATATTGACTTACATTATGCTTGTACGTGTTGTACAAAAGCCGATCTTCTCGAAAAAGTCCTCCAACCCATACGACCACATAGGCCATTTGTTCCTACTCTCTAATAGGAGGTTCTCAATTTCAATCTAAATCAAAAATCGATTGAAATGAGCTTTAAATTTCAAGCAGGATCTGCGATTTAAATAAATTATTTAAATTTGACCATATGGCCTTAGTGTGGCACATTACCAAAAACAATATGACAGTCAAATCACACTTTATACCATGTAGACTGTCTTTTTAAAGAAGAATTTTAAAATGTAAATAACAGTTGTCGGGGCATAAAACCAATGATGGTCTTTTGTTACGTCACTCAGCCTACATGCTCTAACTCTGGTGAGCAACAGTTTGATCTGAGTCAATTCTGCAGACTTTCACTACCTTCACTCTTCACTGACAGCCAAATAATTAATTTTGTGGCTTGTTATTTCAGTATAAAATGACCAGGGAACAAATAGAGAGGAATCACGAAAATGTCTTTGATGTCTTACCCGTGCTTTGGTGCGGTTCTTGCGCTTCGGGACGTCTTCCTCCATCTCGTCCACCTCTAGCTCGTGAGGGAAATCCCCGACCAGCAGCTTCTGTGGATGAGATACAGACAGACAGAGAGAGAGAGAGAGAGAGAGAGACAGATGGACTGTCAGACACGTTAGTTAGTTTCCTCCCTTTTCTTTCTTTTCCCCTCAACCATCTTGGTCTTTCTTGCTTTTGCCCTGCTCCGCATGGACCCGTGGGTGGTCATGAAATTGCACTTCTTCCTGCTGGTTTTGAGAGTGTTCTCATAATAAACAACCTTAAGAGCAGAACCATTACCACTAAATATAGCCAAATGTGTCACCATTTCATTGCAATAAATGATTCGATTTAAGACATGCTCAATTAAAGGGGCACACCACGCAGGGTTACATTAAACAAAATCATCAAGAAACAGAGGCCGAGATATCCTGATTCTTAGTCCCTAATATGGGTCAAGCTCCAAAAACACTGGATCCTACATTTCCTTAGTCTGGGTTACCAGATGTACGGTGCAGAGTTAAAGCCTGAGTGCGTTCTCCTCCCCTTCCGCTATCTATTTTGCAGCATTTCCCATAATGCAACACTGTTAATCTCTTTTATGAGACAGTCTACAACTGTTTTCACCAAAAAGTCCTCCAAACCATACGACCACAAAGGTCTATTGTTCCTACTCTCTAATACGACACGTTCTCATACCTAAACGTAATGCTCACAGTTTTAAACACGTGGTTAACATTCACAGTTTAGGCACCAAAACTACCTACATACATACTAGGGCTGAACAATTAATCGAAATGTTATCGAAATCGCAATATGGCCTATTGCAATTTTCAAATCACAAGAGGTGCAATATTTGTTGAAGGCGACGTGTGTCAAAATACCATTTTTTAATTAAATATTGTCGTGCTGCAGAGATGTCCCGGCCTAACAAATCTTATTCTACAGATTTAAGGAAAAAATATTTGTTTGGTACAGATCCTCGCAAAAAAATCACACCATGATCATTTTAACATGTTTTTAAATAAAAAATAATTACATAAAAATGATCATTCACTCTAATATCACAAATCATATCGCAGTTGCAATATCAGTCAAAATAATTGCAATTACATATTTTTTTCAAAATCGTTCGGCCCTAACATTCGTACCTGACACAGAACGTGACGTAGTTAGTTTGTTACGTAAAGTTAAAATAACTCAGCGTTGACTTTTAGTTTCAAACGGGACACAAACACCGGTCTCCTGGGTCAAAGTCCTGTAGTTTGTTTGACCCATCCACAACAGTCTTTCTCTGTTTTACATGACTTCCTGCTTTGTTCCCGTCATAATTGCTACGACCACCAGAGGGCGCCGCCGAGCAATAAATGTAAATACGAGTCGTAATTGCTGCTTTATACAAACGCCCTCCACATTCTGCTACAACCACGTATGACCCTAAATAAATATGTG
Organism: Heterobranchus longifilis; assembly: GCA_028570985.1. Taxonomy (NCBI): domain Eukaryota; kingdom Metazoa; phylum Chordata; class Actinopteri; order Siluriformes; family Clariidae; genus Heterobranchus; species Heterobranchus longifilis. The sequence goes on along the minus strand of JAOVVB010268696.1, from coordinate 15,803 downwards.
TCTCCGAGGTGTCTTCATGTGATGACAGTTAGTTTTTAGCCCTCATTGGAAAAGAAAGACCCTCTGCAATCAGTTTAAAACACAAAAGCCAGGCCTGACCACAAGCAATTAAGACTGGCACCCGTATCTGTAAGCAATGACATGCCTCTGTTCCTCATCGTTTGTTTATCGAGCGGCAGAGTCCCCCCATCTGGAATCGGTCAGCAGAGGAACACAAGAGGAGAAATGGAAATTTGATTATTTTCAAAGCCAAGCTGGAGGTGATAAAAGACTTGTGGCTCATCACCAAGCGCGGCCGGCTGTGTGGTTGTAAGTGTTGGCAAAGAGGTTCAGAGGAACCCGTATCCATTCTAGGGGCAGGAAAGACTTTGTTGCATGGGATTGTCATCAAGCGAGGGGCGAGGAGGTGTCCGACGGGTTTTCATCAAAGTTCATGCACAAGATGAAAGATTTAAAGAACAAAATAAGCAAGAAAGCTCTTAAAATGAATCCTGTTTGGTCTTGAGATTTAAGGATGTCAAGTCAAATAGATATTTATTGTCGAACCAATCTGAATACACAGAAACAGAGCGTGCAAATATGCAACGGTGCAACTCTCCAGTGAATAGCAATGCATTTTATAGCAGCCAATAATGCAAAATCAATAATATTTGATCGTGTGAACCTCTTGTCTAATAGTTGCCAGACTTTGTGCATTGTAGTCCAGGGTGTGTGTGTGTGCTTTTGTGTTGTTTTGTGCACCGATATGACGATGCAGTTACTCAGGAGGCTGCTTTTATATATAATATTTAACATTATTATGCATTAGTCTGCACATACAATGTATTACATTAAAAACCAATTCTAGAAATGAACACTGAGAAAATGAAGAATGAATAAATATAAAATGAACAGCTAAATCATCAGTACTCAGTATCAGTCAATTGCTGACAATTTAAATAAAGAATAAATAAAAATATATAGCTCTATGACACAATTTCTAAATCATCCCAATCATTGTTTTCTGCATTATATGTTCTGTAAAAAAGTTTTTCATATCGGTGCATATCGCACAACATATATGCTGATACCAATAGATACCGATATGTCTGTGAAAGTCAGACATAAAGTGTAAATTAAGCTTTAGAGCTTCTTTGGACAGAGCCATCGTTAAAGGAAATTATTAGATTATGTTCATTTTCAGGGTCATACTTGTATTTTGGGTTTCTACTAGAACATGTTAACATGCTTTAATGTAAAAAAAAAAAAAAAAAAAAACATTATTTTGTCTGAATATACCTGTATTCACCCTCTGAATATCTGAAATGCTTCGTTTTAGCGCCTGTCTCTTTAAGACCCCCTCCCGGAAAAAAAACCCAGTCTGCTCTGACTGGTCAGCACTTCTGTGTTTTCTGCATCTCTGCACTCTCAGCAACAATATTTTTTTCCTAGGATGTTGAAAGCTTGATCTGCACTACTCTGCCTCTGATTGGCTTACTCTGATATTCTTACCCTGACCTTAATCCTGACCTTTACCGTGAAAAATCACCAATAAAATCTTCTAAACCAAAATCCTCACAACCGGATATGCTCCAGCAGGAATCTGTTAAATTAACAAAAGCGGAAAACCAAGTTTACAGCTTGTTAGCATGTAGCTACATGTAGCAGTGCATTTAATGTAAATACTTAACGTGCCTGCAGCAGATGACCGTAAAAAGAAATCCGTCAGCTTGTAGCCAAAGTAGAAAAAACTGCAGAAAGTAAAAGAGTACGTAAAACAGTTGTTGCTCACAGGGATTACTTTTACATAACATTTACCTCATTATTTGAAAACGTGGCCACGTTTTAATATGAACATCCAATATTGTAACGTTTTATACATAGAAAAGAATGAAAAGCATAATGATGTTATCAATTTCACATGTGCTTTTCCTACTCTGATATGTCAAAATGTCTATTCTTCTGATGTTTTTCCTCATATGAAACTGGCAAACAGCTTCTGATATTTTTACATCTGTTTGGATTACATGTATAGAAAAAAAACATCTGCGAGGAATCACTTTTTCATCTGCAACTCTTGTCAGACCTGAGTTATCAGGTCATCATGATACACACTCTGGTCAGCCGCCAGCACCATATGAACGCATGAACTTCAGATCTAGTCCCTCGATGATATCGCAGACTAAACTCTGCAGTTTGCAAATTCTGGAAAAGGTTATTTTGTTAGAAGCATTGGCCGTACCGTGAAAGATCAGACGTTACATGGAATTTCAGCTCCACGGGGCTTTTACTTTAAATAGCTCAACAAATCTTGCCGATCAATAAGTTGTAATTGAAAGCTTATGTTGTGCTGGAGAAAGTACTTCCTGGAAATAACCTGTCCAATCTTCAAAAAGAGTAGGATGATGGAAATAAACAAGAACGGGGTGGTTTAAGACTTTCTTTGTTGCGGTGAAACATTTTCCATACAAAGCTAAACACACAGACAGTGTAATGTCCTTTTAATTCAATCATAATGTTTGAATTAAACGGCAGACATTTTAACATGTTATAGTAAGAAAAACACAGGTGAAACTGTAGGCTGTTCGTGGTATTTCTTATTTTAAAAAAGCACTGTAATTCATAGATAACTCATGTAATTGTGAGCCAGGAGGCCCAGCTTATTATGTGCGATATTGACGTTTTACATTTTATAATCGCTTTGAGTTTTCACAAGATTCAATGTATAAAACTCTGAACCAAATACTCCTAATTCTGGGCTCTAAATGTGAAATCACTTAATATAATTGGGTGCAGATCGACTTTATCATAACATCAGGACATTGTGTTTGTTGAAATTTGATGTTTTAGAACTGCACAGTGTTTCTGCAGTAAATATCAAGAACAATGCATAAAGACAGTTCATAAAAAATAGTTCATACTGAACCAAAATTATAGACATTAAAGACACATGGATAGTTTTTATTTTTTAAGTTTTATTTGAATTACTTTCAGTAGAACATCACTGCAAATTACATAGAATACAATGAATAGATGAGGCAATATAAGCACCTCTACTAGATATTTAACTCAGCCAAAACTGGAAACATTGTTTCACAATTCAACAAAAAGTCTAGTGAAGAAAAACAGACCTGCTTCTCTCACAGACCCAGTGCTTCTATAAAATCAATATGCCAATATATCGTGATGCACTTCTGGCTGATACGTGTATCAGTGCAGATGCTACTGTATGTAATATGTGCTTTCATGTTATTTGTGTTGCTGCTGGTCTTGGCCAGGTCTCCCTTTTAAAAGAGACATGTGATCTCAATGTGCGTGTCTTTGTGTCTTTTAAACCTGGACCGCATGTCTCACAAGTAGTGCATTACTTTTTGTAATAAATGCTACAAACAGCGAATGAGACCAGCCTGCAGCAGGACATGCTGTGATGGCAGTTTTCACAAGGAAACTATAGTTCAGTGCACAGTCTATGTGCACAATACAGCATGTTAAGTTTACAAATGTAAGAATATTTAGCATTTATTAATGACTTTTAAGATCTCTGTGGGCCTGGATTTTAAGTGTTTTAAGTTGTGTGATCGCTGTTACACAGAATAATAAAGAGCAGCTGTTGTAAGAAATTATCATTGTTCAAAATATTCAATAATTCATAATATTCATAATTGGAAACTTTCCATGGGAATTAACGGGAATATATGGGAATAAACTGGAAATTTGGGGGTAATTAATCCTAACTGTATTTACCTTGTCATATACAGACACAAATATAAACATTTTGTATTATCATGAGCAGATATGCATGCAAACACTTCTAATACACATTTTTAAAATTATATTTTTGACTCCATCCATTGACTCCCCCCCCACGCTTTTTAAAAATATCGGCCTCTACAAACCGGTTGATACGTGGCTTCATGATAAATGCATCAAAATTCCAATATATTGCCAATAATTCCCATGGAAAGTTTCCAACTCTTTTGCACAAAAAAAGACCGAAGTCTCTCTGAGACCTTCGGTCACTGAAACTCTGACGCTGCGTCCAGCTTCCTAAAAGAGCTCTGCTGCTTGTGCATCCCGTCCAGTAAATGGGATAGTTTTTGATCTGTAAGTCATGGAGACGTGTCGTTGGAGGGAACGTGAGTTTCAAAGCACCGGTCTGTCCTCCTTGTCTTTCTGACTTATTGTTTTTATGGAGGTCGTCTCATTTCCTCGCCAAGCATATGTTCCCTTTTTTCTGTGTGTGCAGAGAATAGGTTGCATTGTGGGAGTACAAGGGGTTTCGACCACAGCGATGATCAGTTTAACGTCCCCATGTGTGAAATCATGTTCAATTTAAAACATCAATACTTGAGGATCAATCCCTTGGCTGCTCTTATATCAGAAAAAGATGTTTAACAAATGATTTGCTCCAGCACTGAGGTCTGAGGAAACATTTTTAAAAAAAACCTATTTAGTCTGGTCATAATTGCAGTTTTAGTCAGTTGACAAGCTGGTTTCAATTTAAGCTTTTAAATTCTCTGCCTGTAACTTTTTTATTGTCCTATTTTCTCTACAAAACATTCATTAGGAATTTAAAAGCACATATTTAATTCTTCCACCGAGGCTCCCCACATCTCTTGGCCTTTCTGCAGTGACAAGGTTGACTTTAGATTTGATTGATTAGACCAGAGATGGCCAAACTCTTTTTACTGTGGGCCATTTTCAGAAAAATATAAGGAGTCACGGGCCAAACAACAATAAATGTGTAGTTTTCCACCACTGCAAGAACATCAGTGATTCTAGACCAGAAAAGCCCATGTGCTGTAGAAAATAAGTTTTCCATCAAAATAACAATGCAACATTACTAAAGTTTAAAGTTTGATATTACAGTAGTTTATTGGCGTGTCCACATATTACAAAAAATATTTCTGTATCTGCTGCTCTTGAATTTAGTTTAAATTAATTCAAACCTTTAACACAGAGCATGGCCTAACACTTAAAATATGATGTTATGTGTAAATCTGGAAATAAGTTAAGTCAAAACAGGCAGAAATTGCCAAATATTATTTTTTATTCATGGCCTAAGCGCCCACTTAAAGGATTACGATGCTATGTGTAAATCTGTAAATCTATTATTAACAAACAGGCAGAAATGGTTAAAACAGAGACTACATTTTAAAATAAGTGTGTAAAAAAACAGGGCAAAATAAAAGCCTGGGTACAAAATAAGAACTTTTGAAACATTTCATCGTCGGCCACCCCAGAAATAGACGTTCCTGTTACAGTTCTGTTACATTTATTTTAATACCTCTGTCCCCACATTCCTCAAAGAAAAAGGTGTGTCTCAGCATAACTGTATCAAGGCCAAAATATGTCTACCAGGTGGAGATGGCAGCTTAGTGTTACAAACCCCAGGCCTCTGCGAAAGGTCACCGCCTGACATTCATCCGAGCTCACATTCATATTTTCGCAGGGCCCAGCAGGATTGCAGCTAACACCTGGCTGGATCCCGTGCATGGCCGCCGTCCCGCTCATGCCCTGGAAAAGACCCAGAACAGCGACTGAAAGGAAGTAGAGGAGAAACCAGACAGAAGGAGGCGCAGGCGAGAGGGAGCGACGACCTTCAGTTTGAGAGGAGGAAGAATCTGAAAGTAAGAGAGTTTGTCGTTTTACACGGTGGGACCTGCGGCTGTAAACTGGCCATAAAAGATTCAATTAAATCAAACTAAAAAGGTGAATCACATGTCAAACATTTCTTATTGGTACGGAATATATTCGTAACTTTGTACAAAATGTACTGCACAGTACTCACTCCCTGAAAAATTGGGATATTTTAGCTGCAATCAGTAAAATACAATCCTTTTAATATTTTTCTCCTGTCCAGGAGAGCGCCCTGATCAAACCCCTCTGAGGGTTTATCACCTCTCCATCACATTTTCTGTTGTTTATGTATATACTCATTTGTATTTGTGTAAACAAATAAAAAAAAAAACAATTATTGTTTTTAGGCCTAAATTAATTGATTCATGATGGTAAAGTAGGAATTGCAACAAAATTAGAAAGTATATTAAATATGAAATTCATATTTAACCAACCACCAACAACATTTTCATGCAGCAACCAAACAATCTGCAACATTTTCAGTATTTAAATAAAACGTGCCTCCCAATATGTGATTTAAATGTTGTTTCAAAAATTTTTCTGCCGATTTTTCAAGATATTCACGTGATTACAATCAGCCTTAATGCCCAAATTCCCCCAAATTTAAGTTTTAAGTTCAGTTGCGATGAACTATACAGATTAAAGTGCTAAAAGATATTCTACAGTATTTTACTTTAATTATGGCATTCTTTCCCTGTTTTTCTGCTCATTTTGTAATGTAATATCTTATCGTAAAGCACTTTGTGCTGCATTTCCTGTATGAAATTATGATTATTATTATTAGTAGTAGTAGCAGCAGCTCTATAGTTCGCTCTGTCGGTCGCTTGATCCACAAACTTTTCGAGTGGATGCGTGCGTGTACGTGCTTGCAGCTATTTAGTATTTGCCCAGAAAAATGTGAGCAAGTTTTATTTCCAAAAACTTTGATCTCTTTGGTACTGTTTCAGGGCACACAAACACCACGGCGGAGCAAAACATACATTCACCCATCACTGTTTATTTTCACACTGTGCTCTTGGCAGCACTTAGCCGATCTCTTTAGCACAGACATGTTTAAAGGATTATGGATTATGTTCAAAACTGACCACGTCCCCTGTGGGGCCTCTTAATTACGATATATGTTTTAGCAGCATGTGCTTTGTGTAATTCACCTCAAGGATATGAAACTCTGAGGCTTTTTACACAGTATGTTTGAATAGATGTGTAAACAATAAGGACCAAAGTCAGGCAGTGGGGGGGGGGGTTCTTGTTTCTTCTTTTGATTTGACCACAGTGAGTTTCAGAGTTTCTTGACTCAGATGTGAGATCGAAGAGCACAGCCTGCTGGTCGTGGACTGACATGGAGGCTGCTGTTAAGTTAAACGGTGTGTGTGTGTGTGTGTGTGCAGGATGTATCCTAGTGGTGTACGCAGCATATTACACACTGCAGGACTTAAAGCATTTAAAGGGGCACTCCACCAATTTTACACATTAAGATCAGTTTACTAGTCATGAAAACAAGTTGTGTTTTGTGGCTCTGGATGAGATAACAACCCAGGTGATGTCATAGTGATGTCATCAGGGTTATGTTGGCTTTTGGAGACGACAAAAAAAGAATACTGCGTTCCAAATTGCATACTTTTTCTTTTTTATTTTGAGCATGTACTGCAGCTGCCTTTACAAAGTACGTACTGTTCAGGGTTCCTACGCAGTATGATAAAGTCTGGAATTTTATTTTAGTATTTTCCAGGTAAATATGGAAAAAAGGAAAGAGAGTATGGAAAAATGTTTGTGTTTCCACACTACTGCCCTTATTTTGTTTGCTAAAATATAAAATTCTGAATTTCTAAAAAATAAATTAATCATACAAGAAAATGTTTTTCATGAAGCCAAAATTCGGAATATTTTCACACAAAAATGTTAGAATATTTCGAGAAAAAGTCAGAATATTTAAAGAAACAAAATCCAAATATTTTGCAAAAAAAAAAAGTTCTTATTCATAAAATAGAAAAGAAATATGGGGGGGCAATAATATAATATTTATTGAATATGTAAAGTGAAAATAATCTGAGTATATTTTGCAGTGGTTAGTTTACTTCCTGTTTGAGATGTTTGACATGATGAGAGCTGGTTTGAAAATCCCAAATATAAAACCTGGTTTGAAGGATTCCAAATGGGAAAAGAAAACTAGATGCAGACTGTGTAAAATTGTTCGACATCTCCAACATAAACTAAATGTAAGCACAAAAGTCTTTGGGGAAGTCTGGAAACTTGAGTCTGGAAAAGTCTAAAATGGAAAATGTGTAGGAACCCTGGCTGTTGCATGCAGTATGCATAAAACTGGGACATACTACTTCATCATAACATTGCACCTTGATACTCTTGCTCATTTGTCCGTCACAGTCAGTCATTTGTCTGTGCTCTCTCAGTTGATGTGATGTATCTTCCTCTGTGCAAAGCATTGTGGGTCAGAACAGCCAGAAAAGCATGCTGGCTTGCATACTGCAGTAGGACATCCTGGTATTTTTTTTGCATACTACATTTGACATACTATGTATTGGGACATATTAAATAATTTTCTGGCATTCTAAATAGTATGGTGGATATTGGAACACACCGATTGTTACAAACTAAACTGTGTGAAGACATTCTCCTGTTGCATTATGGGAAGTGTAGGATCTAGTGTGTTTTTTTAGTTGCCTCATACAACAGACTTAAAGTCAGGATATCTTAAATCGACCATGAGGCTGCACAATCCTCTATATTATCTGTTGTATTCATGCATTTTACTTTCAATTAGTTTCAATGAGTTGCAAAGGCATCCGATAACATACGCTGTGTTACATTTTTACTTATTTTCTTCTCCACTGCAGAAAATGGCAGCTGCACCCGTCCACTCTTTCTATCTCCTCATCACGCTGTGTATAATAGACCTGGCCCACGGCGGGGCGTATTATGGACACAAACAGACGCCTCAACAGCACCAGCCCTTGCCACAGTACAATGATGGATATCCTCAACAGCAGTTTTTGGGGAATGAGATGCCACACCTGCCTTATGGCAAAGAAGTGCCATTACTGCCTCAGTATGGAAAAGAGCTTCCTCAGCTGCCTTTGCAAATGGGCAAAGAGAGGCCACTGACCAAAGGAAAAGGTGAGGTAAACTGCTCGCACTAATTTAGTTCATATTTTCCAGCTAAGATATATATGTATGTACAGTATATTATATCAATCCTTAGCTGAAATAGCAGAAAGAGAAGTTTGACCGACTAATTGACAGCAGGCTCCTGATAAACACTTTTTACAGAAGAGGTGATGTGAAACTGCCAAAATGCAAACTGAAGTACACTTTGTAAGATGAATTAAGGTTGGCAAAAATTACCACCATTAATGAACTGTAGGGGGTGCTATATTAATCTATTTTTAATAATAATAGTAATAGCTTTAAAGCTCAAAATGAAAACTGACATTATTAACCAGTATCGCCTTTATCACGAACATTTTATGTTTTCTTAAAGAATAACTAAACCCCCAAACCACTTTTTTCGGCTGAAAACTAATATATCTGGGTATTTAGTAGTGCTGTTGATGGATTCAGGTCTAAATCTTGACATTTTGGTGCAGAGTATTTGAATTCTACATAATATTGTGTTAGAAATATGCATTGTGGCTGCTCTCTTCTGGTTGAAACCAGAAGAGGGTTATTGCTATTGGTTAATCTGGTGCCAGGTGACGTATGGTGGCAGCATTCATCACCAATCAACCTTTTTAAATTTTCTCTTGACATATTTAGAATTTCCAGGGTAGAGGCATTTCAGCCAAAACTCTGGGATTTAGTTACTCTTTAAAAGTGACTTCATATCCCATCATTCTGTTTTGTTTTACAGAAGAGGTGACATGAAACTGCCAAAATGCAAACTAAAGTACTCTTTGCAAGATGAATTAAGGGCTGACATAAATTACCACTATTAATTAACTGCAGGGGGCGCTATCTATCATCCAGCCATCTACTTTTAAATTGAATGAGTAATAGCTTTAATGCTCAAACTAAAAACCAAAAGTATTAATCAGTATCACCATTATCACATATTTTACATTTTCTTAAATGTTCATGTAAACTCCTCAGTGGTCTCGATATGCCATCACAAAGCTTGTTATCAGGTAAATGGATATCAGGTCATAGTGATTGATGTATCGTATCGATCAGTGTTGATCGATTTCGTCAATTTTCACCTCAATCTACCAAATATTCCCTCTTGTTTACAGGACAAACATTCCCCAGAGGGGCTAAAGGTCCACCTCCCCCTGGCCCCGGTGGAGAAGGTCTCATAGAGGGACCACAAGGAGTTATGGGCCCCCCAGGGCCAGCAGGACCGCCAGGACCACAAGGCCCATCTGGGCTACCAGGACAGGGATTGCCAGGACTACCAGGAAAGCCAGGGCCTCCTGGTCCTCAAGGCTACCCAGGAATCGGAAAACCTGGCATGCCAGGATTGCCAGGAAAACCCGGAGGACCCGGATTACCAGGACCAAAAGGTGACCTTGGTCCTCATGGTGGGGAAGGACCAACTGGACTTCCTGGGCCTCCAGGGCTGCCAGGTCCCCCTGGACTCCCAGGGATTTCAAAACCAGGAGGTCAGGGGCTGCCCGGCCAGCTGGGTCCTCTCGGGGAGCCTGGCCAAAAAGGTCTACCTGGGTTCCCTGGTCCTCCAGGCCCCAAGGGAGACAAAGGACATGGTCAACCTGGTTTGCCAGGTTTGAAAGGACCACCAGGACCACCAGGTTCACCTGGAAATGTGGGCATCCCTGGGGTTGGCAAACCTGGCTTGAATGGTCTCCCTGGACAACCAGGTATACCAGGAAAACCTGGTCCTCCTGGAGAGTCAGGACTTGCAGGGCTACCTGGTGAAGGAGGCCACCCAGGACCGCCAGGCTTGCCAGGAATTGGAAAACCAGGAAAAGATGGTTTCAAAGGGCAACCAGGGATCTCTGGAGGGAAAGGGGAATCAGGCCCTCCTGGTTTACCAGGGGGTCCAGGTTTGCCAGGTTATGGCAAACCAGGGTTTCCAGGACCTAAGGGTCACAAGGGACATGCTGGTCTTCCTGGACCTCCAGGCCTAAAAGGTGATAAAGGTCATGGAGGTCTTCCAGGGGTCATCGGCCCCACTGGTCCTGGTGGTATACCTGGCCCACCAGGACCAATAGGGCCTCCTGGTAGTCTTGGCTTCCCAGGGCAAAAGGGAGAGTATGGTGATGGGGGACCAAAAGGAAATCCAGGAATGAAGGGTGAATTGGGCCCCCCAGGTCTTCCAGGACATCCAGGTTTGTCAGGTGGGGGTGGACAACCAGGACCAAGAGGTTTACAAGGGCCCACTGGCCCTAAAGGAGAACCTGGTTTTAGGGGTTCACATGGTGCCCCTGGTGCTTCAGGATTAACTGGAGCAAGAGGAGAAGGGGGGCAACCTGGAGATAAAGGTTACCAGGGACCACAAGGTATCCCAGGGCTTACAGGACCAGGGGGACCACTTGGACCTCCTGGGCTACCAGGGCCAAAGGGTGAAACAGGCCTACCTGGTAAACCTGGTTATCCTGGTGAGGGAAAACCAGGACCCCCTGGTCATATTGGTCCTCAAGGTAACCCTGGACCAAGTGGCCCTGCTGGACTTCCAGGGCAACCAGGACAACCTGGACTCCCTGGTCCTCCAGGACTACCTGCTGCATCTCCTGAACTTGGACAGATCCTCCCTGTGACCGGCCCATACACTGGCCAAAAACAAGTTTACAAGAAGAATGGAGGCGACATTGGTGGAAATGGCGTGGAGATGCCTGCGTTCACAGCTAAGCTCACAAATCCATTCCCTCCTGTTGGCTCTCCTGTCGTCTTTGACAAACTCCTGCACAATGGCAATCAGGACTACAATCCCCAAACTGGTATTTTCACCTGTAGTGTACCAGGAGTCTACTACTTTGCCTACCATGTCCACTGCAAAGGGGGTAATGTGTGGGTGGCACTGATGAAGAACAATGAGCCAGTAATGTACACGTATGATGAATACACAAAGGGCTTGCTGGATCAGGCATCGGGTAGCGCTGTGCTCCCGTTACGACAAGGAGACTCTGTGCACATACAGCTGCCGTCAGAACAGGCTTCAGGACTTTATGCTGGTCAATATGTCCACTCCACGTTTTCTGGATACTTATTGTACCCAATGTAAGAAATGTGTATAAACAAAGTCGATAGTAATGGCCATAGATATAGAATGAGAGTAGAACGGACATTACCATTCAAATCAACATAGCAGGATGGTCAGAGCCAGGGGTTAAAGCCATTGCACACCGTGTCTGTTTTTTTCCTTCGAAATTGTCGCACGTTTAAAAATAAATATGACCTCACGTTGTGTCAATCATGTTTACACACAGACTCCGAAACTTTTGTCCGTCATTAAAGTTTTCGGAACAGGTTTTCTCCGTCAGAATCCGTCAGAATCTGTCAGGACGTTAGTGAGTCGTTCACTGCCAGGCAGCGAGCCTATTAACCGCTACCGACAATGCCATTGTCTTCAATTGACTTTAGCAGTTTAGATAACAGACACTTGACTGTCCTGACTGCTTTTGCAGATGTGTGAACTCATCACGGACACTTGCTTGCGGTGCTCTGCTGCAGAATCTGCAGAATAGGGAAACAACTAAGGGCCAAACGGTGGTAATACAACTTACATGGCGAAAGAGACGTTTATCATTCCGTGGATACATTTTTTGGAGTGTCACAACTCCCTCGAAATGATTCCTTTCACTTTCAGGATTTGATCCATTTGATTTGATAATATTTGGAAAGTCTAGATGAGACGCAAGATTGAATTAGTTAGTCCCCATTCAAGTCGGAAGGAGTGTCGTTCATCCAGGAATTTTTTGAGGCAGTAGTTGAGCTTATTTGACTTCATGCGCCACTGAGCAGCTTTCATATGAATGAACGGAGCTCCGCCTCAAACGCTGTATCCAGGTTTTATTATCCATCCATGACTTCAACACTTGGTCAAAGCATTTTTATGTGTACCATTGCCATTGCAAAAACTGTGGCCATTGTAGCAGGCTAACTCTTTCTATTTCTATGGTCAATGCACAGTGCTGAGCGCCATTTTCTATTGAACTAGTCAAATGACCACAGCAAACAGTTCAATGTCCGTTCTACTCTCATTCTATTTCTATGGTAATGACACATTGATGGTATTTTTTTTTTTACCACATTATGGTAAAACTACTGCAGTCTCAAAGGTGCAATGTAGGTCAAGTTAAATGGTTTACAATGAGTGGTGGCAGAATAATCTTTTTATATCGATACATACTTCATTGAATTGTCCTTTGCATCACATACATCAGTGGAGTATCAGTTATGCATTAATATGTACATTGTATAAATATATCTGGTCATTGGATATGAAATGTAAGAAGCAATGTTTCATGTGAGGGTTGTGGAGAGCAGAGGTAAAAAAAAAAAAAAAAATACTACATAATATCTCAGTTGTCATACTTCCTGTATGTTTACATTGTGCATTTATTCTTATATCAATCCACACACAATATATCAGTGTTCATGTCATGGCTGGAATAATTCCTGGAACAATGAGGCTTTATGTTACAGAATTGTATTAACTTTTCACTCTTTTTTTGCTTTACAGTTAGATACTGTATACTGGGCACATAAGAACATATTGGTTTCATTGTACAATGCATTTACTCACAGCTATCAGTACATAATACTGGGTTTTGTATTTAGGATCATCATACAGTTATTAAGTTATTGTTAGTCTTTTTATGTTCTTTTTAAAATGCAGCTTTTTAATACAACAAAATCTTAATACACATTTCTACATATTCACCTGATAGTAAAATAAGTATTTGGGTAAGTTTTTAATACAATTTCATACCATATCTCAGCCCACAATAAAACAGTTTTGTCCACAATTTGGCAGTTAAACTATCTTCTTTGCTTTTGACCATTTGATGTCATGATTTGTCTTTGTTTGTAATAGACAGGAATTCTTTAAAAGTGTTTTGTCAGTCTGTCAGTATTCTCTGTAATTTATTTGTTTGACTACTGATTATTTGGGATTGTGTTAATTTCTGTGTGTTGACAGTAAATGACAGAATTAATTCCAAAATGCAGAATGTACATGTTCTGTGGCAAAACATAACAAAAATATTCGAAAATATGTCATACCCATTCATACAACCATGCGTCAGTTTCTTTTATTTTGTACTTTATTTCTTCAAACTGTGGATGTGCCATTTTGGAATGAAATTCTTTAAAAGTGTATTTCTTCCTCTTTTTTTTCTTTACTTTGGACAATGGTGCACATCATTACCTGTGCCTAAAGTATGTGAATTTTGTTGATTGGTTAGATATTGGTTTAATAAAGAAATTTAAAAAGTATTCTGGGCAATCTGTTACTACTTTTACTACTATTGGACCACAGATTGGTCAGACATCTTGGATAAGTGTTTTGCAAAAATGCAGCCTTGGCATGACTGTGTAGTATGTATTATGTAGAAATATGTTCTATAATAGGCTACATAGAGGCTTGCACGTACATACATGCGTATCTATGTATATGAGTGAGAATGTATGTATGCATGTGTGTCAGAATGTATTCGTGTTTGTGCTTGAGTGAGTATGTATGTATGTATGTATGTATGTAGGAGCCATTTTTTATTGTTTGTAAAAAGAACTACAAGGCGTCGCATTTTGAGTTATAGTGACGTAATCACTGCGTGCCCCTCATCAAGCGAAAAGAGGGTTGTGTCTATAAGGTAACCCTAGATTTACGAGAACCGGCGAAAATGGGCAAAAACTCTCGTGACACTCATTTCCCAACGACCTAACCCTAACCATACCATTCGAGGTTAATGCCTAACCATACCCATATAACCTTAACTATTCGAGATTAATGCCTAACCACACTTTAACTATTCGAGTTTAATGCCTAACATTACCAATATCGCGAGACTGTAGCAAATCTAGGGTTACCTAATAGCTACCACCAGAAATCAGTCTCAGGTGTGCAACATGAAGACACGTGAAGATTTGGTTTTGTCAAACACGCTCGCACGCTCGGAAAGTTTTGATATAGTACGATAAATATTTGTTTTTCGTTAGAAATTCGATCGGTAACAAACGCCTTATGATTTTGAGCGATTTGATCCACATAATGAGTTTGATGCATGCATCGTAGTTCCTTTATTTTTGGTTAAGTTTACTGCACACTTGCTTGCAGTACACAGTCATCCATTCATACGCCTGCTGCTGCAAACCAAACCGGCCTTCAATCAACTCAACTCAGCAAGTAAGTGATTATATTGTTATACTGATTATATTGTGGATGTCATTATCGAAAGCGTAGTCGGCCTACCGGTATAAATGTATGTGCAAGTGAAGTATGCATGTATGTGGTTTATTTGACAGCTGTACTTGTTACTTTGCAGATTCATATTTAATACAACATATGATTAACAAATTAAGGATGATGTATTAACCTATAGACCAATCAGTATATAAATTAGGCCTTAAATAAGTATATGCACACATATATACTCAAGCACAAGCATAAATACATACATACATACATACATACATACATACCATACACACACACACACACACACTTAGGCGCACACATATATACTCAAGCACAAACATGTATACATTCTGACACACATGCATACATACAGTACATTCTCACACTTGTATAGATACTCATGAACACATACATTTTCACAACCAACTCAAATAAAAATACAATTAAGAATAATTGCCTATCAATTCAATTGAAGTATTAAATTTTGGCCTAGACAGCTTCTCATGGAGAAGTAACGGGTCACAGACATGGATGTATAATAAGAGGTCACAAAAGGCAAAATAATCTGTGACTTATCCAGACCATGGACTGTATATAAATATATATCATATATAGATATTAGGGCTGCACAATATATTGTTTTTTTTAATTTTATTTTATCGTCATCGCAATATCAAGTATCGGTATCGGAGTATCAGTAGAAAACTGCTCTTTAAAATGTAACTATTATTCTTTTCTTTTTTTAATTGTGCTTTAAAAAATGTTTTTTTTTTTTTTGAATGGTGCCTTTTGTGTTCAGTCCAATGTTCGATTTGTTCAAAATGTCAGACATAACTTTAATTCAACAAGCAAT
>JAOVVB010268687.1:0-18365 GCA_028570985.1 Heterobranchus longifilis | reverse complement strand
ATAAATGTCTGTGTCTCTAGTGAGAACAGAAAGGCAGTGGTAAGGTCATAGAGGTTAGTCACACAAAAACTGTGGTTGGCTGGTGGGTACTGCCACCACAAGTCACCATTGGAACCACCGACCCAGTACCAAAAAAGTGAAAATATAAACCAGGTAAGAAGAAATGAAGCTGAAAAAAAGAACATAAGCAACATCCAGTGGATCTCCACTAAAGTGGTCCAAACATCTAGAATGAAACCTAACCAGTTTTTGTACCTTACATTAGAATATTCAATGTTGCAATGACCTTCTTTGGTCACCAAGCGATTCCCATAACTCCACCACTCAGTCAGACAGTCTCTGAGAAACTGTGCCAGAATGCGTGCCATTTTCAAGACCAAGAGCACTCTAGACAGAAAGAGAAATGAGCTTTGATATTTGATTATGAGTTATTTTGAATTTAGGTAATCTAATTTATAATATGATTTATATGATATGATCTTATTTTAATACAAATAAATTCACAGGGAAATGGCAACAAAAATGTAGAGAAACCTACCTGCTAATACAGTTCCCTTGAAGAGATCCAGCAGTTTAGTAAAAATCTAAAAAGGCATGTTACCAGATTATTTTTGCTCTCTCTCTCTCTCTCTCTCTCTCTCAAGCACACTTTTTCTCTCCTGCTCACTGTCTTTGTTTGGTGTCCATAACACATCTTTTATTTCAGCTCTGCTTTGTATGGTGCTTTGTCTGGAATATGAATTCATACAATACATACCTGCAATTGGTCAAGATTTGAATTCATTTTATATTATGTACCTATATTTTTGTGTTCTCTAACGTCCAATGACTTGTTTCAGCTCATTATTTAATTAAAGTTTAGTATTAAGGGTATCATTTTGTTCTTTAGCTGGTTAAATTCAACAGTAGAACACCAGATTAAACAGTGTGTGTCTTTGATTGAAATCTGCTCTTTTTAGTCAATGCAGAATTAGATAAAAATGCACATTGTAAGTAAGACTGCAAAAGTACCTGGATATAGTTAGTTTCTCTCTCTGTTAATCGTCAAGACTGTATATAAAATGAGCAAATTGAAAACTTCACAAAACCTGCAGAGTCAAGCAGTGGTCGCTGCTTTTTTTTCCACATTTCTAAGTTGCAATCTATTTTAAGTATGTCAGTACGGTTATATGCACAGTTAACTAGGCCATTTAATTGGACTGCTGTCCTCAAGCATGGGAGAGGATTCCATTTATTGACCAAATTATGTCCAATTTTGCTAAGCCAGGTTGTGATATGCCTTCTTTTAGCTTGTTAGTTGTTGTATTACATCAAAGACTAGTCACTTACTCACTTACACACTTACTCATCATCTATACTGCTTGTATAGCAGATCTTGTACAGGGTCATGGGGGGCCTCAAGCCTGTCCCAGGCAACTTAGGGCATGATGTGTGGTACACCCTGGATGCGGTGCCAAGCTATTGCCGGGCTCACACATACATTTGGGAATGGCGGTTAGCCTAATCTGCATGTGTAAGAAAATCCAAGTGCACAGAATGAACTTGTTTGCGGAGAGGAAATCAAGAGCGTAGCGTGAGCTCTCTCTCTCAATGTCCATGATCACATTAACTTATTGTTGATGTATGGGTTGTGGGATAGAACTAGGGAGAGTTTAAAACTAGGGAGAGTTACAAATCCAAAAGCATAGAGGAAAAATCTAAGTCTTTTTACCAGTCCAGAGTCGTTATCCAAGAGTCCAGCAGAAATTTTTTCCTGAATCACGAGGAAAAATCAAATGTACAAAAAACAGGCAGGATCGTACAAAGTAATCAGTCTAAGGGAAAACACATTTACTAGAAGCAAAGATGAGAAACAGATCCAAAGCGCAAGCAGGGTTGATAATGAGTCGCAAACACAATGAACATGGCACAAAAGGAAACTCGAGGAAAACAAGTGAGATACTATGGCCTTGGCTGAATCTATCAGCGTGCAATGCAAAAGAGAAAATCTAGAGTGCTTGGCATGGGCATTGGGTCTATGCTGGAGCATGGCGTGTGCACTTGGTCTTCGATGGAACTTGATACAGGCACTGGATGTATATTGATTTTTGTGTGGACACTGGGTCTGGGCTGGAGCTTGGCGGCACAAATATACTAGGTTGATGAGGGTACAAATAATCTTGTTCATGAAGAACAAATCCACACAAGGGGCACAAAGTGATTTTGTGCATAAATGCAGAAGTGCATGAACTCAGTGTTAGTGTCAATATGTGGGTGGCGGGACAAACTGGGTTGAAAGCCAGGGAGGAAGCCCACAGAATAATGTTGATCACTGAGAGAAAATAAAGCATGCAGAATGAGCTTCCTCTTTTGATGTCCAGTAGATATGGGGGTCGCAGGACAATCTTGTGGGTCACAAGGCAGACTGGGTTGGAAGCCAATGAGAGTTATGAATCCAAAAGTGAAGAAAAGAAATCCTTTAACGAGTCTAGAGTCATTATTCAGGAGTCCAGCAGCAATTTTTTCTTGAAGCGCAAGGCAAAACAGGCGGGGTCGCACACAGTAATCAGTCTAGGAGAACACAAGATTCCTATTGGCAAAGATGAGAAACAGAATTGGCAGGGGTGATAGAGAGTCTGTGGCCCTGACTAAATCTCTCAGCATGCTTTAAAAACTGAGGAGTTTGCGGTGGGGATTGGTTCAATGCGACCAAAAGAAAATGTGGAGTGGAGTACAGACTGGAAGAGCTTGCCAATCTGGCTTGCTCATGGCAAAAGCACAAACATGTACATTATTGAATAAGACTATTTTCCACAATTTTATTTAATCAGGTTAAGATCTAGGCCTTTCCATTTGCTGAGAGAATTAACAATCATCATAAGGATAAATGAGTATTAACGACCATTACAACACTTACAGTACTCATTGCTCAACTGAACACCCTGAGTTAGAACATTGTCTTAACTATGAACAGAATCACATTAACTGTATACACAAACATGGAAAATGCATGCGCTTCCCTGCCTCTAACTTGGTCATTTTGCTTCATTTTTTGACAGAATTGATAACGTTCAGTTAAATTATTTGGTTTCCTGGCGCATGCCTGACTTATAAATACAGTTCACTTTCTTTTCCATAGTGCTCAGGCTTACATTTAACCTGAATAATCCATTCCAGTACCAGCTTTGAATTTTTGGAGCCATTATTCTGCTTTAATACACAATTTTGTCCAGGTTTCACCTGTCTAGCTGATAATTTGAGGTTATTCCAAAGAATTCTAAGGTTGGCTTTCTTCTTCATCATTCCATTCACAGCGAAATGTACCAGTTCTGCTGGTAGAGACAAAACATGACACTATGACCACCATGCTAAACAGATGGTATAATGTTCTTTGAGTTGAATGTGTTACGAGCCAGCTAGATCAACCTAGCACCTCCAGATCCTTAAACTCCACTCCAGTTCTTCTCCCTGAATGCCTACCTGTCACATGCACACCTGAACCTGATCAACTAATTATTCCTCCAGCGTTATAAGCACGCTGAGAGAACCATTCAGTGCCACAGTATCTCACTTGTTTGCCACATGTCTGTTCAGACAAGTATTTTTCTGTTTACTCCTGCCTGTTATCGACCCTGCCAGTTCACCGAATTTCTCTATCGTCTTTGCCCTTTGGTACTTCTGCTGTTATCGGACTGACTAACGTGTATAACCTCGCAAGCTCTCAGGACTTCGAATTAAGTATTTACAATTTGGATTCTTTCGCCTTCGCTGCTGGATTTCCGGATACTGACCCCCGCCTGGTAAAAACGACTCTTCTCATCCATTGTTTCTCCTTCTCTGCAAGTCGGCTTTCATCCTGCGATACAAGCATTTCTGCGTTTGAGCACTTCCGTGTTTGCGGACCTGGGGAGAGCGCTCGCGCTGTGCGCTGAGCTCTGTTCTCACAGAGAAAATCAAACCACTGCATTCCGCCTTCCATCCACTGCATGCTAAGTGGTTTGACAGCAAGAAATGCTCGCAAAAACCCAAGAAGATTCCCCACGTTCTGCTTCTGGGATTGTGGAGATTCCCTCGCGTCATAGCCCCACCTCCTCTCTCGTCACTAGAGGCTTCTCACTCTCTCAGTCACTAAACACACACACGCACTGCTTCTCTCCTCTGCTCCTGCTGCGCCTGCCTTCCTAGACCCCTGTGTTTTTTAACAAGGTCTGAACATCACAGTTTGTCTGCTATTGGGTTCACTCCCGTTACAGCTCCCCCGTGACAGTATACTGTGGCCATGACGGACCCAGCGGACACTTCTTGCCCCAGGCCAGCGCTTTCCCCGCTGCTCTTCCTTCCACCCTGATACTCCCGGCTCGGCATGAACCCCGTCTGCCCAACCCTCAACCATACAATGGTGATCCCAGAACTTGTTGTTCTTTCCTGTCTCAGTGCTCTGTCACTTCCCCACGAGTGCTCTAAGGTGGCTTATATCATCACTCTCCTGATGGATAGGGTCAGTGAATGGGGAACCGCCCAATGACCGGTGCTGTGCCACCTTCAGAGCCTTCACTAAGGAGATGAGGAGGGGCTTTGATAGCTCCCACGTAGGTAGGGAGGCCGCGAGACAACTACTGGAGCTTCATCAGGGTCCTAGATCTGCTTATGATTATGCCAACGAGTTCCGAACCTTGGCGACCGCTACCAAGTGGGACACTCAGGCCCTGTATGACACCTTCCTGAACGGTCAAGGACCAGCTAGTTTCCCAGCAGCTCCCTGAGGACTTAAAAGCCTTAATGGATCTGGCAGGGCAAGTAGATGCACGCCTCAGGCAAAGGCGCCATGCACCCAGCCAACCTCGGCTCAGAGCCAGCACCTCTCCAACTCCAACCACTTCCGTCAACTTCCCGGCTGAACCCATGCGGAAGAGCGACAAAGTCGGGTTTAAGCTGGTGCGTGCCTCTACTGTGGGCAGATCGGACATCTGCGCCTTCAGTGCCCATTCAAAGCAAGGCCCCCCCAGTGAACCTAGGCACACTGGAGGGGGCATCCCAAGCGCAGCTGCCTGGAGACTGCTCACTTATTCCTGGCGTACTCCTCTGGGATAACCAGTCTTGTGTTTTTCATGCCCTCGTCGATTCTGGTTCGGATCAGAATTTAATTTGTGCCGCAAAGGTTAAGGAACTGCACGCACCAACCCTTCCAACCCTTTTTTTTGACAGACAACATAAAGTGCACGTGCAAATGTGCAAACAAGAGCAACATACTGACAGTGCGACAAACACGACATAACATAACATAATACTCTGTGGTGTTGAGGTGATGAGTTGAGGTAGTGGAGAAACAGTAAACGTTCCTTAACGTAGTCCATAATAGTTCTTAGGGGGGGGAAAAATGGACAGTGTACTCCGCCCTCCACCTGATGTTCACTCGTCCACTGTTCTCTATGTAGTGCACTGTTTCAGTAAGTGTAGTTGTGATGATGTACAGTAGCATACTTGTAATTTCCCACAATGCATTCCAGCAGGGTCGTGACAGTACGAGGTGGTATCAAAATGTTTCAAGACTAGTTTTGTTAAACGGCACTACGCACGGTCACAGGGAGCACCGACCATCATAAGTCAGCGTGCCAAAAGACATCGTCCTGTGGACGTCGGGGGCTGTGCGGCTGGTGCCATCCTGACCATGTGTGTTACCACGTCTGCTATTTCATCACGGACAGCAAGTTAGAACAAACGGCGAAAGTAAAAGACTTTGACGTGTTAATGTGAGACAATCATTTAAAATTGAATTGAATTAATAAGTCCTTCGTATTATATGGGCTCGGACTTAACCCGTAAAAAACTGCACAATAATAATTACTTCGTACATCTTGTAAAATAATCCGATAATTTATTTAATTCAATAGTATATGTTTTAGACAAGGATCAGTTTTTGTTTCAGTAAATATTCAATATTTAATTTCCGTAGTGTAAAACATCCACAGTAGCAGCGAGGCGTATCCGAGGGGCTTATGTTACCATGGTAACGCATGGAGGAAACGGTGTCTGCGCCGGTGGCATTGCAGGGTGTTTCAAATGGTAGAATTTTTGAGGGAAGTTCCCTTAACCCACATTCCTTGCACAGGGAGCAGTGAGTAAGGAGCACACTATAAAGTACACTAAGAAGTGTACAGTACTTCACATGCCTTTCCAGAAGAGTGGAGTGCATTATAACAGTAAATCTGGATCAGGACTCAACCAGAGCATATGAGTGTGATGTCATTTATGAGAGAGGGGGCGCATACTTTTGGCCATATAGTGTATAAAATGATATAGTAAACCGGTCTTCCTTACACGATTATAATGTGAAATTGGATTGAAGTGATCTTTCATGAGATTTAATATGAATTCTCACGAACCAAAATACTACAGGCGGAGACCTGAACCTGCTCTCACACACACACACACACACACACACACACACACACTGCAGCACATTAACCACTCAGACATTATTGATGGAGCTAAAATTAGGTTCACTCTGAGATCACATCACACTCTCAGAAAGTTTTTGTTCAACAGGAAAGTCTTTCTGCCGTAGAATTACCTTTAAAAAAAATAGTCATGAACTTTTTCCTGTTTCACACAAACATCCAGTGATATTTCCTGCTAACACTTTTTTTCTTGAAAGAATTTGGAAGGTTGAATTAAATTGCTCAGGTTTTTGCCACGGACCGGACTTTTAAGCTGAGTCGGCAGATTCCTGATGAGTTTATTTCGTGTTCTGTAAACCTGCCTGTTATACTGTCGATGATGTAAAAGATCACTTGCCCCTTTCCTTCCTGTCATATTTCTTTTTCCTATTACATTCTGTCTCTTCTAAACCTTTTTGTTACACTTCCTTCTCCACCTTGCCATATTTTCTGACTCACGAGGGAGTATGGGCGACCTCCTGTAACCTCCTGTGACCTCCTGTGACCTCCTGTGACCTTTATCTCCCCCTGTTCATAAAACTTTAAGTCGTGTTTTAGAGAGAGGATCTTCTGAGGACCAGCTTGTTCTCCTTTCACTGTTTTTTCGTTTCCTGTTGTGTTCCTGTCTTTGATTAGTGATGAGTAATGAACCAGACTGACCACACATACTGTACAGTTCACACAGACAGATGCGTCTCTTTCTTCTGCAAGTTGGTGATAAGACATTCGTCAATTTTCAAGGATCAAATGTTTCACTGTGGATAAGCGTCTCCTCACCGCACTGTATGTTGATATATTTACTGACACTGTCCTCTACAAATCATTTACCAGAAATTTCACAAGTCCCGGTTTGACTTGAACGACCCTCGTACTTCCCAATTACAGACTGGTTATGAGAATTAAGAGCGATCAGCACCTGGAACAGCGGCCTTCTAAACACTATGCAGATGTGTGCAGCTGTGGAAAGTCACCACTCATGCCAAACGGTGAAGAGATATCTGTCAGATATTGTCATTTTTTAAATCTTTTTTTTAATATATCTCTATATCTACTCTACTTATTTAGTTTAAATGAAAACATCCACATTTCACCAACTGTATTTTATTTGTTTGTTTTTGTTTTTAACTTTCCACACTACATTATAAACTTGTATTAAATCCCTGAGGATCCTTCTCTAGCTCTGCCACATGAGGGCAGGCTTGACACACACACACACACACGCACGCACGCACACACACACACACACACACACTAGAAAAAGAGGAATAGATGAGTAAATATGAAAATAAACAAAAATAACTAAATGATAACTAAATAAAAATTTCTATGATTTATTTTTTTTGGTAAATTTTCATTAAAATATAAATAACATTATTATTATTATTAGTAGTAGTAGAACATTAGTACCATTTGTAGCTACTGAAAAAAATACTGAAGATCTGATCAGGTGAAGACTTTCGGTTGTACATTTTATTTTTATCCAGTTATTGTTACACTAGATTATTGAATATGATCATACGATATGAGTAATAAATGTAATTCTTGGTGGTTTATGTGTGTGTGTGTGTGTGTGTGTTTTGCTGAGAGGATGAGAGTAGGTAGCGCTGTCTGCGTCACATCACTTTGTTTGAAGAGATTTCTTTGTACT
Organism: Heterobranchus longifilis; assembly: GCA_028570985.1. Lineage (NCBI taxonomy): Eukaryota > Metazoa > Chordata > Actinopteri > Siluriformes > Clariidae > Heterobranchus > Heterobranchus longifilis. The sequence continues at coordinate 10,301 of JAOVVB010268687.1, read as the reverse complement.
TCAGCAGCGGGAGTCAGAGCGATGGCTAACGGCAGACGAGCTCACGCTAACACGTTAATGTTAAAACGAACAAATCCGCTGGTTAATGTGTAGGTTGTTGTTCGCCCGTTTTTGTCACTCTGATTGTTAAAGCTAATCTGTGGAATCAGTAGGAGTTGGGAGAATGTGGGCAGATCTCTCCGCGAGAGAAGCTTTTTTCTTTTCATTTATTTTTAACGCCACGTCAAAGTTAGTCTCCGCTTCGATCCTGAGTCCTGGTGACTGTGTGAGAAATTCAGGTGTTTGTGTGGGTTTCCTCCGTGTTCTCTAGTCTCCTCTCACTTTCTAAACCATGCCAGTAGGTTATTTAGTTTTATAACATACTGTCTAATGTGTTTTTTGGTCAGATCAGATTTTCCGTGTTGTGACGGTTCACATTCATAATTACGAGTGACTTTTATCTGACTCTAATGTGGACGCGCCTCGGAAACGCACACACACACACGCACTTTGCTTCCGCCATAGAGGTGGAATGCACATGCGTACAATGGGCATGAAGTGCAAAACAAAATAACAAAACCGAAAAACAAACAAACAAAAATTTCTTGTACGTCTTGATTGACAGACAAGTGTCTCGTCCAATCAGCGATAAGAATTTCATTCACAAACCACACCTACCTTCTCAGTTTCGACTGTCTTGACGTTTCGTTTTCTCATTTGGTATTTTGTTTCTGGATATGTTGTTACATTTCCAGTTTTTTAATTTGGTTTTTTAATTTTAAATTTTTTTAAATACATTTAAAAAAATTTGTTTTTCGTATTTTTTAATTTTGTTTTGGTATTTTTTATTTAGTTTTTTAATTATTAATTTATTTTATTTGTTTTTGAAATTTTTATTTTATTTTGTTTTTTTTGTTATTTTGTTTTTTAATTTAAAATTTTTATTTTTTTTAAATTTTGTTTTTGTATTTTTTTATTTTGTTTTTATATTTTTTATTTAGTTTTTTTTAATTATTAATTTATTTTATTTGTTTTTGAATTTTTTATTGTTTTAATTTTATTTATTTTTTGTTATTTTGTTTTTGAATTTTTTTATGTTGTTTGCTGATTTGTTATTTTGTTTTGCGCTTCTTGGCCACCGTACATACGACCTGTCTCTGAGCTCTACACATGCGCAGAGACGACAAGTCGCATAGATTCCAGTCTGCCCGTTCTCATTCAAGTCACATGACCGTGTATCTCATCTAGCACTACATGTGAAAATGACTGATCTTCAAAACATCAAAAAAAAAAAAAAACTGTCATATTAGATTAAAAAAAAAATCTAAATCGAGTCTGGTAAAGTGAACATCGCTTAATTTTAATTGGGTGTGACATACAGAGCTCAAACAAGACCCGGAGTGAATTTCATTCACCATTTATTAGTAATAAGGGCAACATGATATTAATATTATTTAATAAAAAGAATAATATTAAACAATAATATTTAATATTGTTAACAAAAACAATATGTTAATATTGCTATACATATTAATCTGCATATTATTATTTTTTTATTTAGATTTTATTTCACTTGTGTAAACTTTCCACAGTAGCAGCTACAGGTATCCGAGATGCTCACGTTACCATTACGTTACCTACGCATGGAGGAAGTGATGTCTGCATTGGTTTTTCTAATGGAGAAATTTTGTCCGATGGATTGGATCTCAAATGAGTAAAGTCAAATAAGTGTGACAAAGTCAGAGTGGGTGGAGCTAGCTCTAAGAGGGTTAAATATGGGAGTAGTTAGAGGTAGGGTTATTGTTAGGAATGGCAACCGATACAATCATGCACTGCTTAGACACGCTAGCACATGCAAACATGGTAGCGCATCGCAGGAACTGTCCGTTTCTAGCGCCACCCACTTGGTTGTACCTCTTTCGACTACGATAATTTGAGTCTGTACATAATGAACAATTGTTTTCTCACACTCGCGAGTTTTATGGCTGAAACTGTTTGTGACATCACTGTCACTCATAAGGACCAACACAGCCTCACACTCGACCAGGAAGCAGATCAGCACCACAGTGTCGTGTTACGTAACGTTTGCACGCTGCAGCTCTCTTGATGGTCACTAAATATGATTTACTCGCTCGTCTTTAGTTAAACCCTGCAGGACGTCAGGCCCTCGCTCAGCATTTCAGGCATCCGCGACTAAATAACGCCTGTGGAAGACAGCTAGCCTGACCACAACACACACACTCACGTGTCCTGATGATGTCTGGAAGCTTAAAGCTCTGTTTAAAGCTTGTGTAAAGCTTACAAAGCACTGGCACTGGAGACTCCTTCCAGCCAAAGAAATGAAATAAAATCCCCGTATCAACAATTACACACATGTTCTAATCTGAAGTGTGTGTGCAGAGTTCGCCGTACACGTCCCTGCAAATGAGCTGTCGCCATGGAAACGAACGAGGAAGACAGTGAAAAATCATTTATGAAATATGATAGAGATGGTAAAAAAAATAATAAAATTTAATCTGCTTTAATGAAATGTCAGTCATGTTTACAGTCAGGAAACGTGTGTGTGTGTGTGTGTGTGTGTGTGAAGGTGTGCTGTTTTTTATTTAACTGTAAATTGACAAAAACAACAATACAGGAAGCGTAAAGAGACCGAAGGGGGGAAAAGAATGCAGCAGGAGCGAGAAGAAATGAACGCTGTAGGAAAACCAGCAACCTGAAAAACAAGCACATGCACAGTGGAAACACACCACACATGATAAAATTTTTTTTTAAAAAACGAGAAGAATTACCAGGGAAAAAAGCAGTGGAAATTAAGAGTGGGATGGAGCAAGAAGAGAATGAATCTATACAATCTCATAATACAATAATGTGTTTTTAGTAATAAGGAGCAGAAATTATACTAAAGTAACATTTAAAAGAAGTAAGTAATTACTTAAAATAGAAATAACGAATTGGATAGAGTAATTAATTGTAGCTCAGGACACGAAAATAATTAACAGAGAGAGAAAAGTGCGATAACGAATATACTGTATGGTCGAATATAATATACAGAATTTATTCATTCGTTCGCTCATCGTCTATACCGCTTTATCATGTACCTGGAGCCCATCCCAGGAGACTTAGGGCACAAAGGCGGGGTACACCCTGGTCACGGTGCCAATCCATCACGGGGCACAAACACACACACACACACACACACACACACATACACACACACACACACACTACGGGCAATTTGGGAACGCCAGTTAGCCTAACCTGCAGGTCTGCAGGACACGGATGAAACCCACCGAGGAGAACATGCAAACCTTATCCACAGACCCTGAGGCAGGAGGTGCGAGGCCACAGTGCTAACCGCTAAGACACCATGCTGCATCCCACATGCAGTGTGTTATAGTACATAATTTAAAGATGATTATTTGATCTGCAGTGATCTCTAAAGCCTCTAATTTAATCGATATCTGATTTAACTGTGTTCAATTATATGCTGCGTCATGAATGAACATCCGTCTGTCATGTGATGGTTTTGTCGTCTGAGCCGTCCTTCTCCTTCAGTGGGAAACGTCGGCCGATTACAGACGTCTCTCCGCTAATTAGTGGAAATCTCTGTAGGCGACTTTGGCAGGAGTCTCGCTTGGCTGAGAGAACAGACGAAGCTTGAAAGTGTAGCGCCTCTCTTCTACTGATATCTCAGAGAGTGTGTGTGTGTGTGTGTGTGTGTGTATATATATATATATATATACACGTGTGTTACTCATAAAAGCAGTTATGTTGCTATATTAAGCCGACTCAGCCGGGCGGTGAAAGCGGAGTGAACCGAATCACAGACAGGTTTAGCTGCTGCAGGAAGGAAACAGATCGATTAGAACCAAAACGAGGCTTTTCATTTCCTAGAATATTTAAAACCTTAAAAGGAATAAACCACGGGTTATATCGAGAGATTGTGTCAGAGCTCCTTGCAGCAAAACCCACTAAATTGAATTTCCACAGTTGATCTTCGCGTAGCGTGTAACAGATGGCGGCTCCAAAAACTCGATGAGAATTAAACACCGTTCTGTTTACGGACACCAGCTTCCACGCTGCGCTCTCGGTTCCAGACTGTTTATGCACCTGGATTAAACTAATCGGATTCAAGTGACGATCAAACAGACGATTAATTATGAAACATTACTGATAAATAAAACAACTTCCATGATGATGTCCATCTGAAATAGGTTTTAAGGCCTGCTTTGGGAAGCACTGTACTGTACTGTGGTCTCTGCACAATAACACCGTACACAGAAAGCTAACGTACAGTATAGTGTAGCAGCCTGGGTTTCTGTTTAACACAGCAATGTGTCAGGTTATTGATCCGCCGGCGATTAGATTTAGTGATTAGATTAGTTTGTAGAAATAGTTAAAAGGTTAAAGCTAAAATCGAATAATCTGCTGATCTTTAATGTAATCAGTGATGATATTATTCCAGGTTGAAGCCCACGTACATGGCTGTCTGTCTGTCTTTCCGTACGGCAGAACTCTCTTGACCCAGTAAGTTCTAATCCATTACATCACTTTTATTCAAAAGGAAAACTTCAGGCAGGTACAGTATGTAAGTAAATGCACAAGTTTCAGTAAATTCTATCCAGCCAGTTTTGCGTGATGCTGTGACAAAATCTGGTTGGACAGACATACAGATATACAGACATAGAGACAGAATTACAAGAGAAAAGTCTCTGAGACTGGTTTCACGTGCTTCAATGTATGAAATGTAAAGATAACATTGACTGAGCGAGTTCTGACCCAGTGTACAGATGAAACCTGTCTTTTATTTACTGTATAAAGATTCTTCCCAGATCATAGGGTTTTTGAGGAAAGCAAACAAAATGACTTTGGACACACACACACAAACACATCCTCTCACTCACACACACACATACATAGGCTGGGTACATGTATAGCATGCAAATGAGGATTGCTTTGCCCTTGTCATGAGGGTAAGGGTGGCATCTGTTCTCATGTGGCAGAGCTCTAACTGAGCACTTGGCTCTCCAAGGAGCGTCTAGACATCTAATGTAATCATATAACACTAGTAATGCGTGCATATACATATAGTCCATATGTTTGTGTGTGTGTGCGTGTGTGTGTGTGTGTGTGCGCCTGAGGTGTAGGAGGTTCTAGCTAAATGTTATTAGCAAAAAATCATATTTATTTTAATAAAACTTGTCTTGAGTTAAATTGGATTCATAGTTCCTATTTTTTTTTTTTACAACAATTTTACTAATTTAATAGGAAACTTATTAGGAAAATATTGTGAGAACAACATGCTGTTGGGCTTGTAAAACCCTTTTTTTTTTTGTCTCCAGTCCCTCGTCTTGTCTCAGGCTTGAAGGATGAGATTGCGGAATATAAAACCAAAACACAGAGAAACGTTTCTACTCCCTGAGCTGTGACTGCTCTTTAATAACGCACTGCGCAAATCTCTTTAGCGCTACCGCTGGGCTAACACCGCTGCACTACAGCATCGCACACATAAAAAAAAAAAAAAACACAAAAAAAAAACTGGTAATGGAATTCACACTCAAGTGCGGGTACTCTTACCAATTCAGTTTGTTAATGTTTGTAACTCTGCATCATGGACGTTGCAATGAAATTAGATTTTAGAGGTACTATGTACCTTTGTGTGCAAAAGTTTGTACCCCCAGCCACCCCCCAACACACACACACACACACATACACACACACACACTGGAGATTGTGTGATTATCTTACAGATAAAAAGTGCACTCTGTGCGTCTCACACAAGTACAAAACAAACAACGAAATGGCTTGAAAAGAATGAAAGGAATGTACAGAAGTCAAAAGTTTTGGCACATTGACTATGAGGTACTATGCAATACTAACTTCACTAAAACTGAAACTGAGTGCGTTATAATAGCAAACGATGGATATTAATTCATAAGTAAGCATCCAATATCACAGACATTAGGACATGCAAAATTTTAATATTATCCAAATTTAATATTCATCTGTTTACATCTCAACATATGTAATTTGAGAGTCTTATTTATTTTGACCCAAGACCATCCAAACGTTTGCATATTTTTTTATGGGTCAAATTACCAATTATAACTCAGTTGGAAGGTCTGGGAAATGTATTGGCACCCTATTTACCCTATTGTCATCAATAGAAATGGAGTGCACCAGTATTCATTTTGCAGTTATTTAATATCCAATCCCCAGTACACAAATATTCATAAGGGAAAGGGCCCAAATGTGTGTAAGTGTGTGTGTGTGTGTGTGTGTGTGTGTGTGTGTGTGTGTGTCAGTCAGAAATAATGTAGTTCCATTTATCTTAGAAAAGCTCAATAAATTCTTCATGAAGAACCATTGTCTTGGTCATGTAATACAAAGTTAAAACATTTGCCCAGATCTTATATTACCTTAGTCATAATTGACAAAATACCAGCTTTTGTATTATCCCTCGTTGGCCACGGGATAAAACAGAATTGGTAAATAATATGCAGGTGAATAATATGCTCCAAATAAAACTTTGACTTTTTGGGCGGCAGTGTATACAATTGTTTAAACTGATAAAAATCATCATAAAAATGATCAACATGAAGCTTTAAATTCATAGTGAACATGGGCTTACCTGAGTATCTGAAGTTTACTGTGTGGACTCTTGAGCCAATGAGCTAACTCTGATACTCCAGCATCCTGCAGAGAGTTATAGCTTAGGTCCAATTCTGTAAGGTATGACATTCTGTAGCTGATCAGATAATTGCAGCTCTGTTTAGTCAGATTGCAGTTACTGAGCCTAGTGAGAAAAAAAAAATGCAAATACATAAATATTTTCCTTACCCACTACCCACTACTAAAATTTACAAATGTTCATTGAACATAACTTACAAAGCTCGTCTACAAACAGCTACAACTGGCATCATTCTCCTGAGACCCTCGTCAGACTTGAGGTATTTCCTTAAATCAAATTCATCTATTTCCGCAGACGAGATGAGCAGGAGGTATGCAAGCACTGAGCACTGATCAGGACTGAGCTGATGTTCTGAATCAGAGCTCATGTAGATCTTAACCTCCTCCAACAGTGAGGTGTCATTCATCTCTCTCAGGCAGTGCATGAGCTTGAGTGTCCTTTCTGGGGAGATCTTATCCCTCATCCCCTTCTTGATGAACTGAACAGTTTTCTTAGTGCCACCTGTGAACTGCTGCTGCTGAAACATTTTGTTCAAAAGTTCCAGATTGGACTGCAGTGAGATACCCAGGAGGAAACGAAGAAATAGATCCAGATGTCCAGTCTCACACTTTAGACTCTTTGTGATAGCAGATTTGTGAAGGTCATAGAGGGTATTATTTACATGCCATGTGATTTTCTCAACCATGGTTTGATGAAGGACATTTTTTCTTTCAGTGTTGTACATGTAAAACACATAGAGGGCAGCAAGGAACTCCTGAAGGGTCAAATGCACAAAGCTGAAGTCCTTGGATCTTACTAATGTTATCTCCTCCCTGAAGATTTCAGTGAACACCCCAGAATACACAGAGGCTGCCTCAACATCAATGCCACATTCTTGTAGATCTTTTTCTGAAAAAAAGAATTTTTCCTTTATGAGGTTCTTGTAAGCGAGTTCTGCTAATTTTAGAATTTCCACCTCAATGTCAGCATTTTTCACTGGGTTTTCACCATTATGCCTGACTGGATATTTCTGAAGGTTCTGGTCAATTTGGTAATATATGAAGTTGATGTACATGCCTGTGAGAATTGTGGGAATTTCTGCATTGTCTGTGTTCTCATTTTTAGCTGAAATTTGCTGACACACAGTCACAGTTAACCAACAGAAGACCGGGATGTGGCACATAATGTAAAGGCTCTTATAGTTCTTTACAAGAGAGGTGATTTTGTCAGCTTGTTCTTGATCACTGATTCTCTTTCTGAAGTACTCCCCCTTCTGCTCATCACTGAATCCTCTCACCTCCGTCACAAGGTGAATGAGATTGTTGGGTATCTGATAAGCTGCAGCCGGTCTGGAGGTTATCCAAATGCGGGCAGATGGAAGCATGTTCCCAGTGATGAGACTAGTGATTAGCAAATGAACAGATGATTGCTCGTTCAAATCATGCACCATTTCATTGTTTCCAAAATCCAGTGTGAGGCAGCTCTCATCTAGACCATCAAAGATAAACAAGACATTATAACCATCAAGAGCCACTATGCCTTCAATCTTCAAGTTTATGTTAAATAAATATCTGAGTAAGTCGAATAGGCTGTAGTTGTTTTTATACATAATAGGGTTCAAAAGTTTGACTGGGATCAGGAACACAAAGTCCAGCTCATTATTTTCTGTCTTAGCCCAATCAAGAGCAAACTTTTGCACAGCCACAGTCTTTCCTACTCCAGCAATCCCAAGGGTGAGCACCGTTCTCGGTGTTTGTGAGTTTAAATTCTCAGTGAAAACTTTGCTGAATGTGACTGGAGTATCTTCACTGATGGTCCTTGGCATTGCTTCAAACTGCAGAACCTCATGCTCCTGACTCACTCCCCCAGTGCGCCCATGCACCACGTACAGCTCGGTGTAGACATCAGACAGTGCTGTTCTGCTTCCTAGATGTGACGTCCCTTCGTAGATTCTTTCATATTTTTCCTTTATGTGTGACTTCAGCCTATTGCAAATTCCAGATTTTCTTTCCTCTGTAAAAGAGGAATACATTACTATTATACAGTAACAATACAGTTAACATTTTATATAATCAGGCAACAGATGAATGAGGCATAGAGGGAAAATTTTATAGGATGAAGCCACTTTCCCTAAAATGGGAAACTACACACAGCATTTTTAAACTAGACAATAGGAGAGTAACACAATGCTTTTATTACTATCTGTATCTCTGTCTACTGGTTGCTGTACAGTATGTATACAAAAGAATCACCCCTTTTATAACAATCACATTTTGTTGCTCTGCTGCTTGAAATGAAGACAGACACAATTTTTATTCTTCCAGCTGTATTTACTCAGTGCAACTTTTAACATCCTAGTGACAAATATAACACCAACATGTCAGGAAAAAAAAAGGGGGAAAAAAACTGAAACACTTATATGGAAAAGGATCACCCCCTCCTAAAAATGACTTGTATATTCAATCAAGTGAAACTAATCACCTTCTCAATATCACACAAAGCCATTTGACTTTTAACTGTGATCAGCTGTCGTCATTTTAATTAGTTCAGCATGAGACCCTAGAGCATTTCAGTTACTGGTAGTGCAACTAAAGCAAACAATCAACTATGTGTGGCAAGGCACTGTCAAAAGATCTCCATAATAAAGTTGTGCACATTATGCCTTACTGGATATCAATTCAGGAGATGGATACAATAACAAATTAAAATGATTTATCACTGCCTAGAAGCACAGTAAAATCTATTATTGAGAAGTGGAAGGTATTTGGTACAACACTGATGTTAGCCGCTTTATTCAAGTCATAATATAATATAACATATTTTTGCTGTGTAGTAAATTTTTTGTTTGTTCATAAGAATAGCATTTCAAGAATGTTTCAGAAACCATGCTTTGTGTTTTTGTTTCACATCAATACAAGTCAGCAGGTGTCAATAGGTCTTACATATTCATGAAAAGTCATGGATTATTTAGGGAAACATAGTGTCTGCTGAAAAAAGTTCGGGACATCAGTCACTTTACCCCAAACAAAAAAGATATTTCTCAGTGTTATATTAATAATAATAATAATAATAAATTAACAGCACTACTACTACTACTACTACTACTAATAATAATAATAATAATAATAATAATGAATGAAAAAGCACAGTCAAAGAAGAATCATTATTGATGCAAAAGAAGGAGAGAAGAAAATTAAGAATAAATACATATCACTCTTTACAGTTTGAGCTTGACATGTTTATGAGCTCTGTCGCTTGCTGTCATTAGGTGTCTAAGAGAGATTAACACCATTATCGGCTTCAGTAGACAATACCTGAGATTAGAACATGACTGTCCCCTGTAGGTAATGTGCATCATGTGCCAGAAAACCTACTACAGATGGCGGTCAAAAGATCTCATTGCTGCACTACATGATTGTTTTGAGGCTACAGACTGAGAGGTCTGAAAAGATAGACAGACAGACAAAGTGCGCTGTTTAGAGAGAGAGGCAGAGCCCCAGTCTCTGTCTGTTTAAGATACCGGCGAGAGAGAGAGAGAAAGAGTGCGACACGCATCAGTCCAGCACGCGCGCTCAGTTTAGTGTGCAAAGCACAAACACAACTCTATAAAGCACAAACACTATAAATCCTCGGTAATGGCAAAGGCCCCAAG
>JAOVVB010268671.1:0-18367 GCA_028570985.1 Heterobranchus longifilis | reverse complement strand
GGAGGGGGGGGGTATTTTGGTGATTTTGCTAACAAGGGGGATAGCATCCCTGCTCAAATCACCTAGTTTGTGTACTCATTTTATCCTCATTAATGCTGTCATATCTGATATTATACCGTATCTCTGTTGTGCATGGCAGGTGGATGAGATGCTGTCTCCCTTCAGACTGAGCCAGGAGAAACTCCAGCTGGTGAAGACCAGGATGAGGGCGGGGCTGGAGGCAGGCCTGAAGAGTAAAGGCCCATCTGCTGTCAAGATGCTGCCTTCTTTTGTGTACCGTCCACCTGATGGCACAGGTCAGAAACTACAATTCAACACACAATGAACACTTTTTTAATTGCTCATGCATACATTGAACGCAATCATATAAAAACAGATTGCGGCGCCGTGAGTGGTAGAGCAGCAGTAAGCTTATTTTTTTGTGTTTTTCCAGAGCATGGGAAGTACCTTGCCTTGCATCTGGGAGGAACATACCTCAAAGCGTTGCTGGTGAACTTTAACAGAGGTCTGCAACAGAACTTGAGACTTTACCACAAGATCTACACCATACCACTGGAGATAATGCAGGGAAATGGAGAAGAGGTAGGACATCTTGTCGTAGTGTGAGTACTAAATGATCCAGACAGAAAGACTGGTGGCGTTTATCAAGTTAGAGCCACTCAGAGAGCAAAGGCCATTCTGGCAGACCCTCAACACCCTCTGACTCAGGGAGAAGGTACACTAGGTCCCTAGGAGGGCCAAGTCACTCTGAGACCATTTGTCCCCTCAGCTGTTGGGTTTTTAAACATGTTGGTGTATCACACACACACTTTAACAAAGGACTGATGGATTCTTGGTGTTTTTATAGCTCATTGCAATCTTATTATGATGACATCTTTTCTATGTTTATGTATTTATGACCTTTTGTCTATTGTGTATTAATTGTGTTGACTATTGTTTGCAAACCAAATTGCCCCTCTGGGACATTTAAGACGATCTAACCCAATGCAAGTGGTAGGCAGACACGGGGCCGACCTGAGCATTTTTGGAGCCCTAGGCGAAATCCTTTTCGCAGCTATTTTAATCTTGAAAATCATGAAAATGATTATAAGTTTAGTCACATTTGAGTCATTTTTATCCTTCTTAGTTTTAGTTGACAAAAAGTCATTAGTTTTCTCTATTCATTTTGTCAGCTATTTATTTGTAGTCCTGTGTCAAATGTCCTTTAGTCAATCTAGTTGAGCCAAAACCAATAATTTAGTCATTTTAGTCAAAGATTTTAATCAAATGTAATGACTTTTGATCAGCTAAAACTAGACAAAACTACGACTAAATGTGATTAAAATTAGAAGCATTTTCCTCTCAAGACTAAGACTTAAATAGCTACCAAAATGAACACTACTTTGCTTATATTCTTCTTAAAATATGAAAAAAATCAGATCAGGGAAAGAAAGACATTTCAAGAAAATTAATTTGACCTTCCACTTCAGACAGGCTTTCTTAGACAGCCTTTCATGAAAAGTACATACTTGTTAGTTTTCAGCTAAAACCCTTTCTTTCTCTGTCTCTAGTTGTTTGATCATATAGCACAGTGTATAGGTGACTTCCTGGACTACATGGGGATGAAGAACGCTCGTCTGCCTGCAGGCTTCACCTTCTCGTTCCCCTGCGAGCAGACGGCGATCCACACGGTGAGCGTGGACTTCAGAGTGTGGCTAAACAGACACCAAAAGGAGAAACATCTCAGCATTTTGTAACCGTTGTGTGTTCCTTAGGGCACATTGGTGAGCTGGACCAAAGGCTTCAGGGCCGCAGACTGTGAAGGACACGATGTTGTTAGCATGCTGAGAGAAGCCATCAAGAGACGCAACGTGAGTCAAAATACAACAGGATATGATAATGACCTGGGTTTTGTCAGATGAGGTGAAAGAATAAAAATCTTTCCTATTTGTACATATTTGTTTATGTACATGTAGATGCACAAAACTGTTTTACCACAAAATGTATTTAAATTATGATGATGTCCAGACTTACTGGAGTAAATTACATGACAGCACATTTTCTGGGCTGTTGAGTCGTGCACTAAATGTCTGTCCTTGTGTGCATGCATGCACGCATGTGTGTGTGTGTACATGCATGTGTGTTTGTACCTACAGGAGTTTGACCTGGACATAGTAGCAGTAGTCAATGACACAGTGGCGACGATGATGAGCTGCGCTTATGAAGACCCTCAGTGTGAAATTGGGTTGATTGCTGGTATGCGTATTTTTACATTTTTTACAAAGTGATGACATTTTGGCTAGTTGTCAGTAACTTAGCGTGCTTTTTCAGGCGTAGGTCTTTGTATTCTAATTCAGGCTGGAATCATGTTTCAGGGTTGTGGTCTTGTAGTTGTGATGGTTAACCTGTTCTTCACCAGAGCCCCCGCTGGCATTTAAACACACAAAATAATCACATGACATGCCATTTTGACCAGACAAAGCTTGACTAGAAAGCTAACTGCAACTGCATAATTCCAAAGGGATATTTACTCTAAAGTTGTATATATTTTTTAGGCGGAAATTACATTTTTCATTTATGCTATATTCCATTTTAATTTACTCTGACCCAGTGACATCTATACTGATACTGCAGAAACCCCACGTCTCACCTTTATTATGATACAAAGATTATTCATATAGACCTTGTAGTTGCAGAGATATAATCTATTAATTTTGGGATAGAAAGAGCACTCACCAATCACGGTCCTCACATGTACTCTCATAGTAATGTGTGGGTTTTTTTTGTGTTGCTAAGAATACTGGATTTTCTCTCTAAACACACTACAGAGTTTGACAAGCAGTTCATATTCTGAATGCTTGTTTTAATGTAATTGTAATGTTTTATATAACACAGGTCATGTGACTCTGTTTCACAGGATCTGGCATTAATGTTTGTTACATGGAGGAGCTGAAGAACATTGAGAAGACTGAACAAAAGACAGGAAATGATGAAAGAGACGAGAAGGATAAGGTAGAAGAAGTCTTATAAAACACGCTGTGGTGATGTTAAATTAATCTTTGGATGATAACCGGTATATTTAACACCCCTCATTTGTTTCCCAGCAGGATGATGGGACGGAAAGAGAGAAAAAGAAGGGGGGTGCTGAGATACCGAAGATGTGTATAAACACGGAGTGGGGAGGTCTGGGTGATGATGGCTCTCTGGATGACATCATCACGCGGTACGACAGTGAGGTCGACCAAAACTCACTGCACCCTGGAAAACAAAGGTTAGAAACACCCACCATGTGCGTGCATGCGTGCGTGCTTTGACCTCTTGATGTTCCATGATCGGTCATCAAACACACATATCAAATTTTCTGTTCGATCAGCATGTGTGTGTATCCTCGTGTGTGTATCCTCGTGTGTGTATCCTCATGTGTGTGTCTCAGGATTTCAGCACATTAACTTATCTGTGTTTCTTTGCATATGAGAACATTGTCATACCTGTTACATGTTTAAAGTTTGTGTTAATCATGTGGTTGTGTGCCTGTGTGTTTAGGTCACATATTATTTGCATACTTTCATTGTTTTTTTTAAATTGCCTCACAAAATAAAAACAAAAAAAGGCAAAAGATACACAATTCTGACAATTAATACATAAACATACAAATGAGTCCTGCCATTTCTAACCCCATTCCAAACCAATATACAAATGCAGCCCTCAAACAATATCAGTCATAAACATTGATACTTTCATTACATTTTCTCTGTACTTGCATCTTACAGCACAAGTAACACGCAATGTTAATACTGTAGAACAGCACTGACAGAAGAAGCCAACAATTATCACATTTAAATTAAAAAAAGAAGAAGAAAACTACTACTTACTTGCATACTTTCATGCACATTGTACTCTCATGCTCCAGTGATTCTGTGTGTTTTCGAGCTGATCGGTAACTTGATCAGGTGGTCACATGGTCTTTGTGGATCTAACAAATGATTTGTGTCTTTGTGAGTGTGCAGGTTTGAAAAGCTGACCAGTGGGATGTATTTAGGAGAAGTTGTTCGTCTGGTATTATTGGATTTAACCAGAGGAGGTTTGCTGTTCAGAGGACAAGTCACTGAAGCTTTAAAAACACCTGGAATATTCGAAACCAAATACCTGTCACAAATAGAGAGGTAGGAGAGCGTACGTGTGTGTATTTCCCCTTTTCATTTGATGCCTTTTGAATCTGTAAATGATACCTCCATTCTTCCACACACACACACACACACACACACTGGGGGAGATTGTAAAGGTGTGGCTGTATTTTAGTGTCGTGTTGTACTGTGTTGTCTCCCTCTAGAGACCGCCTGGCCCTCCTGCAGGTCAGGTGTATTCTGCAGCAGCTGGGGCTCCACAGCACCTGTGATGACAGCATCATTGTCAAAGAGGTAGAAGACAGAAAATAATGTTGAAATTAAATCATGTTTGGAGATGAACAGCTGTTTCACCGCAGTATCAGACTTTTATCCAACTTTTAGACCTGTGTGTTTTTGAAGTAAAATGCAGTTTTTAAGAACATAATCTTTGTTATACTGTAACTGTGCGACAGAGATAGATATTTTAAGCAATTGTCTTTAATATTTCAACATTAATAATAGTCTATTTTGCATGTCAGGCCACATCTCATAAGACAACTCATACTAGAAGAATACATATTGTACATGCATACATAATACCCACAAGTCTTTGCAGGAGAAACACAGGTGCAATTGATTAACATGAATCGTCACTCCTTTTAAGTTTCCATGTTGCACATCTGCACACATGCTAGTGAGCCAGTGTCCCTATGTTCCCAGGGTCCTCATTGTAAGAGATTGGTAAGGGCTGCCTTCGCAGTTCAAATTGCAAAAGAACGAATGTAGACGTTAAAAATGCAGTTTGAATGGTAAACGTCCATTGAGCCACTGTGGAGATATCAATGTCTAAAGTCAAGAAAACTATCCATCCAAATCTGAGGGCATAAGTTTCAGAGTATAACATCAGTAGATGAGTGATTTTAACATAACTGACCCAAACATACATTGAACATTTGACCTAGGGGGGAAAAAGCATTGCTGAGAACTTAAAATAATTTGAAAGTCATGTATCATATTAAGAGGATATTGATCTGGGGAGCATATGCTGCCAGACACCGAAATGCAATACAATCATCATTAATGTTAAACTTTTGAACCTTTTTAACAATGGGCATTTTAAAGTTAAGCATTTAGATGTAAATTATCATAATTCTGCAACCCTATGGCCTATTTCTTGTCTCTGATTTCTCTCAGAAAGAGGTTAAGAGTTTGAATTTTGACACACATCCCAGAATATCATGCTCTCTGTTGCAACCTCACTTTGGGATTCAGTAAGATTTCTTTCTATTGGTTGAGGATTGATGTGATATTGTCTGGCTCAGCAAACTGTGGCACCAACAGTCTGCTGCAGTGATGATAATGGTTTTCATTGTTGTGCAGGTATGTGGAGCGGTGTCACGCCGTGCGGCTCAGCTGTGTGGGGCAGGGATGGCGGCCGTGGTCGATAAGATCAGAGAGAACCGAGGACTGGACCATCTGAACACCACTGTAGGGGTGGACGGTGCACTCTACAAACTGCATCCACAGTGAGTTATTTTTTATTTGTTAGTCGTGGTGCGCTACAGGAAACAAACTACTTAACCCATTTGTGCCCAAAGACTATATTTAGTATGATAAGGAAAAATGGCACATTTGTTCTGATTGGTTCTGATTTGGTGCAGAGGGTTAGGGTTAGGTTGAAATTTTTAGATCACATGAAAAATCACATTTTTATCAATATTCAAATTCAGGATGTTTATTAAATGTTTTCCATGTGAAATACACTGCTTATATGTGCATTTCTTCTATATTCATCTTATTATAAGTTCATAGATACCTGATACTTGATTGTGCTCCTTATAGTTTCTGACCATATTTAGTCTTTGGGCACATGGGACTACTTTTTCTATGGCAAAAACAGTCGTCTCATGAGCCCACAGACTAGATATGACAAGTATGACAAGAAAAACTCACTTTTCAGCCAAACAGTTTGACCGATTTTGAAAATGTCTTCCGATTTGTGCTTAACTAACCCCAGAGAACACTTAACAAAAGTTAATTGCGGGCACAAGTTGGTTAAAAAGGATTCAGTTCAATTAAATGTTGTTTTTTTTTAAACTTGTTTCCCCTTCATTTTGCTTCTTCATATTACTTTCTAAAAATTATTTTTTTCTGCTGCTGTTTCTAGTTTCTCCAGAGTCCTGCGAGAGACTGCCAGAGTTTTGGCTCCTGAGTGTAACGTGACCTTCCTCCCATCAGAGGATGGCAGCGGGAGGGGCACCGCCCTCGTCACAGCCGTGGCCAGACAGAAGCTGGAGATGTAACTTCACCTGACTGAAAAAAAACATGCAGAGATTTTCACTGCGTGATCCCTCACAGGCTTCCCACCCATGAACACAGCCAATTCTACTGAAGCACTGCTGCCAGGAATTCAATTCTGGTCCTCATTAATATTTAAAGAACTGGCTTCCAACTAATGGATTTTTGCACAATGACAACAAAGCTTGTCAACCTGAAAAGTTTATTATTATTCCATTTACCGTTGAAGTTGGAAGTCGGAGCTGGTAGTGCCGTCACGCCCGAGATGATCCAGTACAACAAGTCTGAAAAACATTTTTTTATGGGGTGTGTCAACCATAATTACCAGTTGATAATTATTTTGCACCATGTCCACAGATAGAAGTTGGGCATTACTGTGTGTATCACCGAGTTAATGGGACACAAATAAGACAGAAGTGCTGATAAACAATATATTACTGCAGATTTCATGACTGTTGATGTGCAGAACAGCCATCTTGGATTTTGAGGTCTGGGTTGATGAGGTTCTCCCGACTTTCCGTGTCAGAAATATGATTTCGGAGGGGTGTTCCAATTTAAATTTCCGACTAGGAACGCAGAAGTTTTGACTTTCCGGTTCAAATGGAACGCAGGATTATTTAAAAGCCCTTATTTTGTTGTCAGCTCTGTATTTCCTCACTTGTACATATTTGTGCTTTCCTCTGTTTTTCTATTTTTGTTTTGTGTATATTTTGCTTGTGTTGTTTCTTGTAATGCACCGTGACATCATGACAAATTCCTCGTACGTGAAAACGACTTGGCAATAAAATGATTCTGATATTTAAGAGGCTGAAAAACAGCATTTTCTGCCATTTTTGCATGAAAAATTGCTTAAATGATTAATCAATTGTCAAAAGAGTTCTTGATTACTTTTCTGTCATTTTACTAATCGTTGCAGATCTAAAATGTATTTATCAGGCCTGAATTAAGCAATCATGTGAAAAAAATATAATTTGTTGATAATTCTTTTCAAAAACTGGGGTGATAAGTGCACTCTCTTCTTCTTTTAAATCACATACATCCACCTGTGCGTCTTATTCTCACCTCTAGAAGTATCGTGAGCTGAGCGTTTCTGTAGTCATCCCCATGAGCATCTAAAGTCTTCATGAGAAACCTGCAACAATAACAGAATCTTCAGGTGGGCCATCAAGTGGAAAATGCCAAACTTGAGTTACTGCAATGAGGTTTCGTACCGTCTCTCCTTCTTCAAGCGCCGTGTAATTCTTTGTACTTGATGAAGGCGACCAAGAATCTTCTGATTCACCTGAAAGGCACACATTTGGAACTGATTACAGATACAAAAGATGTTTTAAAAAGTAATATCAGTATTAATCTGATATCTGATTGTTGAATTGGAATTTTAGGGATTTCTTTTCAGACATATGACACTTAATAAAACAGTGTAGAAAAGCAGCAGAATAATCAGAAAGTGTCTGTCTTTATTAAAAAATAATAATATTGCAAAAGGTATTTCTGAAAATAGTAGCTTGTTCTGCACCTGCATTTACATTCCTACAATAATCTATAAGCAATTAGTGTTGGTTTGAAGAAAGTCCATAGCTAAAAATTATGTGAGAAATCCGTAACTAAATTATATGAAATGACCCAAATATATTCCACATTCCCAACCCTAACACACTTATATGCATGCACTAACCGGAAGGTCGGTGGTTCGATCCCCGGCCCCTGCGGTCTACATGTCGAAGTATGCTGTAAGATACTGAACCCCAAATTGCTCCTGAAGGCATAGCCGTCGGCATGTGAGTGTGTGTGAATGTTTATATCCCCTGATGAGCATGGTAACCTCTGCCACCCTCCTGTGTGAATGTGGTGTGAATGGGTGAATGACTTGCAGTGTAAAGCGCATTAAGTGGTTGCAAAGACTAAGAAAAGCGCTATATAAGTACAGTCCATTTACCATATGCAAGCTTGCACACACCTGTTCAATTTCTTTGCACCTCCTGTTCAGAGACAGATATTTCCTCTTATCAAGAGCTCTTCTCTCTTCATCCTCCTGCGCTGAACTCTCCAGCAGCTCATTGCTTCCCGGGCCCAGCTCCACCTGCAGACAAACAAAAACACTTGTTTACGTTTTGTGTTTGGCCGTCTGTGTCAATGTTTTTCACAGCATTTCAAATGGAACAGTTGTCACATAAAAAAAAACCAGTTGCTGAATCTATTACAATTAAGTTGTGTTGCTTAATACTGTAGCAACACTACTGGTGCTCAGACAAAAAACACATTAGAGATATTTATATTGCACTATAATCATTATAATGGTGTCAATATGTACCTACACTGATCTGAAATACCTTTCTGTGTCATTAATGCATACAATACCAGTCAGAAATGACCTTCAAGCCCAGCAGATCCTTGCTCCACTCGCTAAGATACGTATGACCATTCGTACAAGACACTCTGGATTCAAATATTTTGGACAACTATCTTCTCTAACAGAATTAGAAATGTGCGTCACAACAAAATAATATTTTGGCAAATTTTTGGCTTTCATAAATCACATTCATGGGATATTAATCTAGATCAAGGGTGTGATTGTAGCTTCTTTCTTTAAAGACAGAGCTTATCAGACCAATTTAAATATGATATTTTATTCTTACAAGCTAAGAGGTGGTGTTAAAACTTGGTACAATGAGTACCAAGACTTTGTGGCACAGGGAGCACTGGCTGGGTGTTCCCACTTTCTCACATCAACATTACCGTTGCTATGATCATAAACATTAACATGAATATTAATATTACCTCTCCTGGTCCCAGCTCCACACCACCAGGCTCCAGCTCCGCCTCCAGGATGTGTCCTCCAAACAGAGGAGGCAGAGCCAAACCAGAGAAATCCTCCATCATCTGGGAAAGAAGAGAGAAAATTCTGTTATTATAACAAAACATTTTTTTTATTGAAATAAACTAATATATGTGTATATACATATATAATATGTATACATATGTATAATTTCATTATACATCTTATGACAATTGTGATGATCATTTTAAGGAATTTATAGTGGTGGAAGAAGTAAAAGTAGCAATACTGCAGTGTTGAAATAGTCCTGTATTCAAACTCTTACTTAAATGAAAGTACTATTAACAAATAAATAAATAAATACCTATTATGCAAAGTGGCCCATTTCAGAATCAAGCATATGATATAATTGACCTTCGGGGGGCTCCGTAACATTCTGCATATTGAGTAATTTTACCTGATGCTAACACTTAGGCCTATGTCATTTTACTTTAGTAAAAGTTTGAATACAGGACTTTTACTCGTGACAGAGTATTTCTACACTGTAGTATTGCAAGATCTGAGTACTTCTTCCACCACTGCTTTTACTAGAATAAGATTTTCAATGTTATACTTACATTTCTGAATGATAAAACACTGGTGTCTGCTGTGCAGCAGCTGTTTGTCCTGCGGGTTTAAAACTGCACTACAAACGGTTTCCAGCGGTCGGTCTACTCTTTAGACTGCGCATTAGTCTGAGCTCCACACAGCCAGGTTATCTAAGAGCATTTACTAACATTATATTTTGCTAAAATCAAACGTAACGTGAAGCCAGGGCAGCCCTTCCTTCCCATTCTCCCGGATGATAAAACCTAATGTTTTTATGCGACGGCCCGGGCGCAGAAATTATACGTCAGTTAGCAGTTACTACATTTCCCATGCGCACCCGCTGGGAAACTACACAAGACAACATGGCGGGTATGTGACTATTTTGTCATCTTTTGTACATACATCCGGTGAAATTAGCTTTATTAAAACCTCCAAATAGCATAGATGAATACATAAAAATTCGAAACTACGCATACTAGGTCTCAGAGTTACTTTAATACAATTATATCCATTCGAAACAAAACGAAAAACGTGACCTTGGATGTGTTGCTAACGGTGGCTAACGTTAGCTTACCGTAGGTTGATTGTCGGCTGTGGAGGATTTTAACCTGTTTTTGTTTTTGTTTCTGCAGGAATCGCAGCGTTCCTGAAGAATGCATGGAATAAGGAGCCTGTTATCCTGACCTCCTGTGTTATTGGAGCGATAGGTCAGTGGCCAGCCTCCTACATTTAGCTCAGAAATGTGTGTGATAGAAAGAGAGCACAACATTGTACAACCTGCTTTGGAAATACTCTACTTACAGTAACTATGGCCATGGCAATAAAGCAACATTTAATATGAGAGAGAATGACCTGTATCCCAAATATAGACCCATAAGATTCAAGTGGCATATATTTACCTTAACTGTCTTCAGTTTAGTCTCGTCCGATTTATTATATAACACGTGCCTTACACAAAGAATAAATAATATCAGGCATTTCAAAATTACCATTTACGTTTTTTTAAACAAAATTACATGTATTATGTTACTACTATTATGCTACTACAAGCAACAAAACAGTGATATGATGGCAAATATGATATGGTTAGACCAAATGCACCTCAGAAGTTAATGTCTTTACATATTTAGAATCTGCTGAGAATTTATGCAAGTATATAACAACCTGTAAATTGATTCCAAAACTTTAGTCAATGTACTTCAGAATGGGAGTTTTTGTTTCTATATGAGCTGTTCTGGGGACCTTAATCCATGTTTTCTTGTCAATTGACCCATGTAGACACAAAGTACACTATAAAGTGTAATTCAGATATTGTATGTAAAGTAAATACAACCTTGTATTTCCTCAGGTATTGCTCTGCCATTACTCAGTCCCATCACAAAGTATACAGGAATGATCAATTCGTCTGTGCCGTACAACTACCCAGGTAAACACCGTTCACACGGATCATTTTACTGCAGGTTGTGTTTTGAGTGTCACAAAAGATGCAACACAACGCTGACACTTGTGAAACAGCTCTGGGTATTTTAACCTTTTCACTTCAACACTTTTTAAATATTAAAGCTGGTTTTCCTGACTTTCCCAATGCAGTACCTGTGCGAGACGATGGAAACATGCCTGATGTTCCCGCTCATCCGTGTGAAGCAAAAGGACCCAACTTGGAATGGCTTAAAAAGCTTTAACTTCACATTTGCACGATCAACACTTGTGCCGTTCCTCTTGTTCATATTTGTCTGCAGAGCTCCTCAACCTATCAATGTCCCACAATAAAGATTTATTTAATTCTACTTTTGTGCCACATTGTTTGGTTTGGATACATTAAATACAGATGGATTGAATGCATGTTTTAGTACAGTATAACATTACATGAATATTTCAGAAAATGTTTTCTGAGTCGAGTAGAGTTGTGCAAGGCTCTAATCTAATGGTGTTTTGTGATTTGCACTTTGCACAACCATAATTCACCATGTAGTCTGTTGAAATTTGAACACAAAGCTAAATACTTGAGTCACAAAACCTTAAAATGACCTCCACTTCAGTTTTCAAGAAGTTTGCATGAAATCTTTTTTTCCCTCTCTGGGACAAATGCTGGATTGGTAGACCAACATATCAAAACGCCAACAAATGTGAAAAGAATCCTGATTTTCTGTCAGAAAACATGACGCAGTGTTAAGATTTCGGTTTGATTTAACCAGAGCAGATCGTGAGAGTTTTGAAACTAAGCTTCAACACAACCCTGATACTTAAGGGGAGGCTTAAAACCTGACAAAGCTGGAATCAGATTAACACCATTTAATATGAATTCCTTGTTTCACACCAGCATTATTCAGCTTGCACGAGTAAGAAAGATAGACAGCTGCTACAGTTAAAATATGAGACTGGATTATTCAATAAGATGTAATGCATTAACACCCGTGTTTTATCCCGTGTACTCCACCCTCATAGACAAACATTCACATACAGAGCAAAAGTGCACAAAGATTTCCTTCATAGAACTTTTATTTCACAACACGTAAATATTCAGTGTTTCAGGTAAAGAATGTCTTCCTCAGCAGTAATCATAATATCTTCTGCAGTCACCGGGATTTCATGTCAATGCAATTTTTCACAGAACCGAGGAACTGTGTAAAAATGGGTGTGCAATGTTAAAACAATATTTCACTTTGGAAGAAGAGTTTTGGACTTTGCATACGTTTGTGTTTTTACTAACATTTTTTTTTTACATAAGGTGCCTCCATCTGCAGTTGTGATAAGAGGACACAGTATCTGACGCATCTATACACATACTTTCTGTACACACACTATGTGTCTAGTCTTTTTTTGCCATGCATTTCTTGTTACATATTTATAACATTTGTATTTAAAAAAAAAAAAATTCCCATGTATTTCTTACAACATATTACACACTTCAGATATATTTATATGTTGTACATTATATTTCTATGGTTGTACATATACTACACTATTTTTCTGTATCGATGTCTACACTAGGCTAAATATTTGTTTTCTACCTTTTTTTTTTTTACTGCATCACTTGCTCCAAACTCAATTCACATTTCATTATATTTTATGAATCACCAACACTGGCCACTACAACATCCACCAGTTACAGTGACTCAAAGATTTAAGTCTATTTTAATCAATATTCTCAGTTTAAAACACATTCAGACATGTAGGTGAATAATATGTCATTCTGTATTATCACTGTCGCTGTGTTATTTCCTGTTCAGTCAGGCTGCAATGATTATTTCCACTGTCGATTAATCTGTAGATTATTTTCTCAATTAATTGATTAGTTTGTTCTATAAAATGTCAGAGTGTCCCAAAGCCCAAGGTGACATCCTCAAATGTCTTGTTTTTATCCACAACTCAAATATAATCCGTTTACTGTCATAAAAACCAGAAAATATTCACATTTAAGAAGCTGGAATCAGAGAATTTAGCCTTTTTTTTTTCTTAACAAAATTACTCAAACTCATTAATCAATTGGCGATTAATTTAATAGTTGACAAAAATCGATTAATCTTTGCAGCTCTAAGTGTTCAAAGTTGAAGAAAAAAGTTTGAATGCCACAACGCCTGAGGTGCAGGGAGTTCTGCGTCTGCAGCTTCTACTAAGTCAAAATATTCTACCAAAGTGAAATATCATTATGAAAAGAAGTCAAATAAAAGTCATACAACCACGCATGTTTTAAGCACTATTTACAAAGCATGAATAAGCATCAGCTCTATCATTTTGCGGCCACCTTTATTAACGATGCCATACTACTCAAAGTAATATTTTATATGCTGTTAGAGATGATTTGCTACAAACCCCTGCGGGCGTTATCTTGAATCTTCAAGGTGCTAAAAGATCACAGAGGCAGTTACAACAGGAACATAAACCATTTCAGTTTGCACAGATACTAAGTCGCACCTTTAAGCCACAGTGTTCGAGAGGCGACTACGGAGCTACAGAATATTACTTTGGATATCTCTAGTTTACCATAAACACTTGCTAAGACGTCGGTCAACTTCCCGTATGCTTTCTTCCTCACTTTCATAAATACATTTCCCCGTTAAAACTCAATCCTATCGTCTGTCTCGGCTTTCACGTCTCTCTTGAAGATTCTGCTCAGTCTGATTGGTAAACTTTATACGACTACAGCCAACTAGCCTAGATGTTGTTTAGCTTTAGATTTGGGACTGAAAAGGAATCAAGAAGACATCAAATCCAAAGACTAAGCACGCAGATTTTCCATTCTTAACACTTTGAACCCTCCACAACATGCTACTTTCTAAAAAAAAAAAAAACACTTTCAGTAAAAACACCGTCCAAACGTTCAACTATTAACTGTCACAGTTTGTGTCTGCGAAGCTCATTTTCTGTTTCTGTGTTTTGTCGGACTTTCTCTGTATTAAATAAAAAAAATTCCACTCAGAAACTAAACACGCCTCGCCGATCAATCATTTGAACAAATCAAATTTAAGGTAGAATTTGTTTTCGCAATGTATATCGAGTCCAGGTAAAGAGTGAAACTAATCGAAGAATCTACATTCATAAAATATTAATATGTGACTTTACAGCAGCAGAATGTGTTAACTGGCACAAACGTTAAGATATAACCGACAGGGACTTCAACACTCAAACAGCATCGCCCATGTTCAGTAATTTTAAGGTAAAAATGACACAAAAATAACTCACTGTGCCAATTTCATTAAAATATGCCAAGACACTCTCATTTTAAAATAGAACAGACACTTTGAATAAATTCATTGAAACCAAGAAACAATCTGGCAGCTTTTCTAAAAAATATAATATCATAATAGCACTTTTAGAGTAGGAGCCTGTCCTCTTCCTGTAACTCTTCATTACAGTGAAACAAGTGGAAGTTCACAACCTGCTATTAGGAGCCAGTCCCTAAGAACACTTTTCTGAATATGGCACAAAAAAACACAACCAAAATAAACTACATTAAAGGTTATGTTGAGGAAAAATGCACTGTAAAACAGTAAGAGATATAAGAGGCATCTTTCATAGGCCAGGAAAAACCTAGAAATGTTAGTTATTCTGGACGATATGTCGATCTCAAACACTAAGCTATGTACAGCCACCTTACTTCTGTTTCATTAAAACTAGCCTAGATAACTCAAACTGTATTTTCTGATATTACTGTAGTCTTGTTTCTATTTTTTTCCCCCTCTATGAACTACCTCAAAATTGAATGGACTGTAATCATATTTATAATAGGTCAGCCTTCACACATGGACTTTTTATACTTTGATTTAAAAATGTTCTATTCCTGCACACGAAACACACAATCTGTATTTATTAAAGTAATGAATCGACATGAGCCGTTTCCAGGATTCAACCTGAGGTTTGATGGACTGACAAACCACAGCTGTGGAAATAAACTCTTACTCAATGATGGGAGCCGAGCGGTCGTTGGTGACAGTTCTTCTGAGTCGGACGTGGGCAAATGGATTGGTCCTGAAAGGAGGAAACGATAAAAATTATATAAACGCACATTATATCAACTGGTGATTAAAGGAGGGCTCTAGCAAATTAGTATTGTACATACAGTGGTGGGAATTGCAAGAAACAGGTTAAAAAAAATGAGATTAGTGGTCTACAGCCACGCTACAGTAGCTGCTCTGTGAGGCTAACATCAGCATGCAAACATCATAAACTGTATAAAATATGGACATAATCTCTGTGATGTCACCCATACGTTTCTGAAGAGTCAAAATTAAGCTCAATGTCCCCATACAACATATATGCCCCGATATCAAGAGGGATGTTGCCATATATGTTACCTATAAGGCAATATATTATTATCACATACATCCTCTGGTTATATGAATGTATAGGTTTATAACGTGTATTAAATACCTCTAGCTAATATGTTTTTAAAATTCATTTTTAACATACATCCATCTTTTATATTTACATATATAATATCAACATATATTGATGGCTTTGGGATGGATATAAATGTACATAACATATGTGTCTACAATATAAGCATTATATATGTACATATATTAAAAACATCTATATGATGAATTTGTACATGGTATTATATGTTGTGACCATATATGGTAACAATATATTCAATTCAATTCAAACTTTCAGACTCAGGGTCCAGATAAAAAGACAAGACATTACATACACTGAATTACATACAAAAGCAATACAAGATCATGGTTTAAAAATAAATAAATAAATAATAATGTCTTGCAAGCAGACAACTGTACCAATATCTCCACAGCCGGGATTGGTAGCGTGTAGTGTTAAACCTTACACTATTATTGCATTTTCAGAGTCATTAAGCCGGCAAATAAATGTATACATGACATTTCTTAAAACAGTTTGAAAGTTATTGCCACAAACATTTCACATACACTACACCATCTACGTCTCTTCAGTAATATTCTCATTATAAGCTACCTGAAGTCTCTGTAAGCTTGATGCTATATATTTAATTGATATATGCAAGTTTATGAAAACAACATATATACAAAAAAATCTGTATGCTTAAATGTTTTTTCTTACATATTTTAACATACATGTCTATCTTTTATATTTGCATATATAATATCAAAATGAAATATTGAGTATACTCAAGATAACAGAGCAAAGACGGAATGAGGTGTTGATAGATGGACAAATGATAGCAGATGTATAATGTGTATGTAAGACTAATAGTAATATGTTTCTAACTTCTAACACTTTTTGTCATGATTTATTATTGTAATAAATTATGGTTTAAAAATAGGGAGAAAAAATGTACAGGAAGGAATAGAATGTTTGATGGACATGTTATCTCTCAATAAAAAAGAGAATAAAAAAAATTTAAAAAAATGAAATATTGAGATATTTAATTTTGGACCAAAGTGGTGGATCGACTAGCATGCCGCTAGCTTGATGCTAAATTGATGGTCAAGCATCAAAAACAATGAATCCTACACTTCCCATAATGCCCACGTCATTTAAACGCTGCGCTCCCAGACACACTTGTAGTTCCCAAGTCCAACCCAAAATTACTCAAGTGATCACCCACATATAAAATTGGTGGAATATGCCTTTAATGACACACCGAGCTCCTTTGAATTACTAAAAATTACCTGGTTGGGGAGTCTGGTGGAGACACCAATTCTGCGGTGATCTGCAATATAAAGATGAGATGATATTAAAAGGATATTTTTCGACTATATTTCCATTATTTAGAAAGCATCTGTTATCTCTTCCATTAACAGTGAGGCTCAGCTGTGAGAAGGCATTGACCTTTGACCTCCTCCCAAAGGTTTCATGTTTCTGACCTTGTTGCTGTCGGCCATGCTGTACGGGCGCGGGCGGAAGGTGCTGACCCTCTGGGGAGGAAGGGAGCGCTCCTCCTCTGATTCGGGGGTGAGCGCCGGGAGACCCGGAGACACCAGCTTGTCGAGCTGTCCCGTGCTGGTGCTGTTGGCCTTAGATAAGAAGAGAGAGCTGGAGGGAAGGTCACAGACGGAGAGGAAAGAATACACGAGGAAAGAGACAAAGGAAACATGGAGTGGAGAGATGTTGGTTTTGTGTTAATTCATCAACAAAGCTGTTGGTGTTTCCAGCGTGTGTTGGGGGAAAGGGCGGTGGAAAGACTGAGAGGGCAGTTTCACTCTGCAGTTTATGAGCTCCTGCGCAGTTTATGAGCTCCTGCGCACTTTGGCATGAAGTATATTTTTTTGATTTATTGAGAATTCAGATGGGAAAAGGGAAAAATGACCCCATTAAGTTTTCTGTGAATCAACCACTGTTATAACATCCTATTTCTCAAAGTATTGCTGATATACAGAGCTTGTAAAACAACTAAAGGGCAGCAAAGGAAGCATTTCTGTCATTAACAGTGTCAAAGTTCACCAACAATCTTTAAACCCGCAGAGTGTTTGTTCTTTGACTTACCTCTCGAGGTGATCCATCTTACTGTGGTGTGACTGAGTGTAGGAGAAAGGGAACCAGCCTTTCCTGTGAAGGAAAGTTTGACTACATGTGACCACTGATGAATAATAAAATGAGAGTCTGGGGTGTGCGATAAAGAAAACTCTCAGCCTCTGTTGTATTACATGTATGTATCTGTTAAGCTGGTGTCAGAGGGAAGCTTGCACACAACATGTGATATGAGAAGTAAAAAAAAAAGAAAACGTAGTTCTACTTAAAGAGATACTTTGCAGATTTTGGATCCATAATGCTTTCAGATAACAGCCACGCACAGTGGGCAGGCACTGGGGGATCTCGACGAACCTCCGTGTGCCGCAACTGCAGAGAGGGAGGCCGGGCGACGTTCATTTACACACGGAGCTCAAACTAGGATGACACAGAGCTGGATTTAAATCTGCAAAATATCTCTTTATGGTAAGATAGAAAAAAGCAAAAGGTTAAAGGTCCCATATTATGCAAATTTTCTGGTTCATACTTGTATTTTGGGTTTCTACTAGAACATGTTTACATGCTTTAATGTTAAAAAAAACACATTATTTTTCTCTTACTGTCTGTCTGAATATACCTGTATTCACCCTCTGTTTTAGCACCTGTCTCTTTAAGCCCCACCCCCCTCCCAAAAAAGCCCAGTCTGCTCTGATCGGTCAGTGTTTCCAGGTCTTCT